>JAEIFX010000284.1:0-62550 GCA_018904325.1 Drosophila murphyi | reverse complement strand
AGAAATTCTGACATTCGACAATTATTGGCGAAGATAAAACCACTTGAATTTGAAAACAGAAACTGAAACCGGCCATTTATCGATTTTATTTAAAATATACAATATATATAAATAAGGCTTCATAATGTTGGGCGAAATTTTAACTTTGGACAATTATTGGCGAAGATACAACCGATTTAATGTGGAAACAGAAACTTCTCGATTTTATTTCAAGAATGCATACTTTCAACTTTTGATGCAGAATCAATATATATTAAAAGGGCTTCATAATGTTGGAAGAAATTCGGACTTTCGACAATTATTGGCGAAGATACAACCATTTGAATTTGAAAACAGAAACTTAAAATGACAATTTGTCGATTTTATTTCAAGAATACATATTTTCAACTTTAGATGCAGAATCAATATATACAAATAAGGCTTCATAATGTTGGAAGCAATTCTGACTTTGGACAATTATTGGCGAAGATACAACCATTTCAAATATACGTATTTTCAGCTTTTAATGCAGAATCAATATATATAAATGGGGCTTCATAATGTTGGAAGAAATTCGGACTTTCGACAATTATTGGCGAAGATAAAACCGTTTGAATTTGAAAACAGAAACTTAAACCTCACTATAATTTTCTTAGCGAAAAAAAAGAGAAGAATTTTATTTTTTATTTAGTTTTTCATTTATTTTTTGTGTTGTACTCAAACAATCGATTTTGCGTCGCATCCCTTCAATCAGTGTGATTTGTGCGTATGCCGCCACCACTCTGCTAGAGTGAGTGTCCGCATATTCAAACAATATGATCGACATCTCCCATACCGCCTTTGACGGTCGGACGATGCGCCAGATACTGCTGTTCCTTGGTGCTCGCCTTCTGTTGCCTTGCAGACCAGCGAACTCCGGTATAATCTGCGGTCTCGCCTGGCGAGCGGTAACAGCAACAATAACAACAACGTCAACAACGCAGATACTAACAATTCCAAGAGCTGCAACAATTACATCATCAAGAATTGACTTGGATGCAGTGCCGCCTACTTCTGTTGGAGCTCGTGCAGCGCCACAAGCGCTCGAGGATCTGCTGTCAGATTCTGACGCAGATGTCGAGTCGGTCGACATGGAAGAGATGGTCCCGCCGAGTGCGTCTACTAGTAACGAAGTTACTCACGATGAGGACCCCAATCTAAGCACTGCCGCTGAGATACGCGATTGTTCCCTATCAAACGCACCAAATCCTGACACTGTTGAAGTTCGGCCAACAAGACCTTCTTAACCTCCCCCACTTATTGCTGAGGGTATTACCAACGTTGCTGGGCTCCTGCAAGCGCTAAATGATGTCACGCCGCCCGACAGCTTTATGCTCAAATGCTGTGGTGGTGGTACAGTCAGGGTAATGCCAAATGGTATTGATGCCCACAGGGCAATACAAAGGCTGTTCACAGATAAGCGAATCCCGTTCCATTCGTACCAATTGAAAGAGGACAGAGGTTTCCGCGTGGTGATCAGGGGACTGCATCCATCCCTTCAGAAAAGGGATCTCATCAGAGATGAGCTGGGCAGACTTGGGCACGCAGTGCGTGGTGTCCAAACCATCTTTAGTCGTGCTACCAAAAAGGAGCTGAATCTTTGTTATTTGGAGTTGGAGCCGGCTACAAGTAACAAAGAAATATTCAACCTACGCTCCATCTCTCAAGTGCGCATTTCACTAGAATGCCCTGACCGCCACACGGACATTCCCCAGTGCCACCGTTGCCAGGAGTTCGGCCACAAATGAAATACTGCCAAAAGCAGCATCGCTGTGTGAAGTGTGATTCAGCACATGCAAGTCGGGTATACGAAAAACCTTTAGACGCTGACCCGAAATGTGCCAACTGCGGTGGTAACCATCCAGCAAGCTGGAAGGGATGTCTTGCTTATCAGCGCGTTGCCAAAGAACGGAAGCTTGTGGCTCAGTCACGAAGGCCGGCCCAAGATCCTCAAAAGTCCCCCCCGCCCCCCCCCCCCCCTTTTTTGTTTTTTTTTTGTTTTTTTTGTTTTTTTAGCCCCCTTCCACCCCCCCCGGCGCCACCGCCCCCCTCCCTTCCGGTTTTTTTTTAAAAAAAACCCCCACAACCCCCCCCCCCCCCACCACCAACAGCAACAAAAACATCTTTTTTTTTTTTAAATTAAACCCGGGGTTTTTAAAAAAAAACAAAAAAAAAAAACCCAACCCCAAAAACTCGCCAGATGTTTAGGCTTCGCGAGCAGTAGTAGGGAAATGGGGATACTATGACAGGATGCAGGTTATTGCTTTTTCGATTTTTAATTGCTTCATTATTGGAGTTAATTTATTGCTTTTGGGTGGGGAGTGACAGGTGTGTGACCTTTTTTAGGAAAATGTGTGATTTTGGATCACGTATGCGACATTTATGATCGAAGGGTATAGATTTATGGCTGACCCTTTTTTATTGTGGGTTGGCTTGAGGTGGAGGATCACTCAGCAGCACTTGTGTGTGCGTACGTGATTGTAGTTT
Organism: Drosophila murphyi; assembly: GCA_018904325.1. Classification (NCBI taxonomy): domain Eukaryota; kingdom Metazoa; phylum Arthropoda; class Insecta; order Diptera; family Drosophilidae; genus Drosophila; species Drosophila murphyi. The sequence continues at coordinate 60,045 of JAEIFX010000284.1, read as the reverse complement.
AAAGGAGAATATTGTGTGCTAGGCATGTAACCTGTAACCTGTGTGCTAGAACCAGGTGGAGGATCACTCAGCAGCACATGTGTATGCGTACGTGATTGTGGTTTTAAGGAGGATATTGTGTGCTAGGCGTGTAACCTGTAACCTGTGTTTTAGACTCAAGTGGAAGATCAGCTAGTAGCTGGCGCACTGTTGTGCATCTACATGATTTGATTTTTGAGTGGTTTGAGGGTGGGTGCAATGATCAGTGGAAACGTAATGCTCGCTTCTCTTTTGTCACTTTTTGTCAATGCATAGAACTCATACGAGACCTCACACCTGAATGTTTTCCCCACACAATAATTAAAGTATTAGTGGTGTAAACTGTTGTTAAGTAGGTACTTCGCACGTACATTTGCCACGTGCTGCTACCTTCTTCGTGTGTTTGGTTCTCTCCCTTTTTACAGTGCACTCTGTTTGTGCACCTTTGTGCGTTGCTTTGTGCACCTGTGGGCTTCATACCTAGGTTTGTAGAGTTTAAAATGTTTAAATAAAATAACTTCTTTTTTTCTAATTTTCATAATATATTTTATTTATTGTTATAGTTTAATTTTAGGATACATGTACATTATGAAAGTATATTATTTTTATTTATTATTATCCATTTTGCTTAACCTCTTTCTTAAGTTAGTGTATTGAAATATAAGACGATCCAGTTTTCTTTTATATGATACAAAGTAGTGGCAAGCACATGTATCAACTCCTTCTCTGGCGTTATCCGAAGACCATGAGCACACTGTCAAGTGCTTTCCATATTTTGATTTAATTAGACGATAATTTTCATATTCCAAGAAAAATACTCGGTATTCCTCCAACAATTTCGAATGTTCAGGGAAAATTACATCCTCAAACTCCTTGAGGAAATCATCAATTTTCCTTACATTTGTTTTAAATCCAAAATTCGAAATTAGACCCATTCTGATGTGTATTCTCCAAAAGCAGAAATGCAACTGAAGAATTATTTTACTTTATTTACAAAGTTTCTATACTTGTGTAACTTTCTTTTGTAATACTTGTCTATACTGGTTTACATCTTTTTTTATTTCTTTTACCATTTTTCTTGAAATTTCAAAGCATAAGCGAGTTAAATCAATTTCTGCTTCATGTCCATAAGACACATTTAAATCTAAAAGTTGGACATCATATTTCCCCATCTTTGAACATTTTGGGATAATATAATTATTATATATATTACAAATTTGATTTTTAAGCAGTGTGTTCCAACATAAAAATGATGTGAAAAATATCCCTAATCTTATGAAGGCTCTCCACGATTCACTATCAAATTCAATTTTATTTCCGAATTGATTTAAAATTAATATGCATTGCTTATCGGATTTTCTAATCTTAAAATTACACTTTATGCTCTCAATCTTGGGATTATCAATTATTGCATCTGGCATTAAGAACTCAAACTGCTCAAGCCTTAGCTGGATATATTCCTTAAACGTCAGTAATTGAATCCATTCCTCTTTTCCAAATCCAATGAAATTACGTTTATGCTGCTGCATCCAAACCATTGGTGTAAATCGTCTCGTTGTTGAAAAGCCACACTTTAATTTTAGTTGTAGATTAACAAAATACTCGAAACCAAAAATGATTTCGTGATCTTGAATTTTTCTTGAATTTCTGGATTTTCTTAGCTGAAGTGTGTCCATATCGATTGAAAAGTTGTCTCAAACTAACTTGGGAATTGAATTGTGAACGCTATTTAAGGCGAAGAGTCTTGCTCATGCTTCTCAGTACATTATACACATTAGACGCAAAATGATTAAGATAGACTGGTGCTCGTGTGTTCTTCTTGACTTTCAGTATATATTTGGAAACGAGCAACAAATTTTTGTAAAGGAATTGGCCTTCATGCAAGCCGGAAAATCCTTCCGAATTTCTTTCACTTCAAGCCTCCTTATGATATAAAAGAGCTGGATGAAATAACAAGAAAAACCCTAAAAACAACTAAACAGTATGTCGATGGATTGGATTGGTGTGATGGCGACATTTCTTATTTAAGCCTTGGTGATATATTAAGTCCATTAAATAGTTTCGCTACAGTTATTGTACGAGGTCGAGCAAAGAAACAGTTTTTAAGTAAATATTTAACTACAAAAATAGTTGATTTAGAACTAGATCAAAGTTTAAGACACTTTCAAAACTTTTTTACAAATTGTAGAATACATAAGAAAATAACAAACCAATGTGCTCTAAACAATTTATTTAAACTATTTGTAATCTTAGAAAATTCTAATTTTGAAATATATGGAAATTAAAATTTGATTGTACCATTATGTTCCTAAATATAAACAAACCATAAAATCTTTAAAATTCTGTATATCGAGTTTGCTTTATTCAATTTTGCCAATGGGTTTACATCACATTTAAATTACAGATTATAATAAAATCTAATACAACTCGTGCGTTTCTTAGGGCACATACACCTTTATTTAGATGGGACCCACAATCGGAGAAAACATTTAATTTCATCGCATCTAATCGTGGACATCCAAAGTCTTCAATGTTGATTACACACGTCTTTAGAAACTTTTCAAGAAACTTTTTCTTTGTATCTCCCTTTGTGATTACTCTCATATCCTTGAGAAGCTCACGAAGATAGTTTCTGACTTCTAAAAGCTATCATTTCCATCATTCCAACAGAGATTGTGCTGATTTCTAGTTAACCATATTGCTGTTTTACGGGCCTTCTTCGTTAGTCGAAGAAAATCATATGGCGGTCTTATAAGGTAATGAATATCATGATAATAACCATTCTTAAAAACAAGAGCAATTTCCTTTAATATAAAATTGTCACAATTTCCAAAAAATCCTTGAATGTCGACAACTACTCGATTCTCCATCGAATTGATTTAAACAATGCGCTGAACTAATCCTGTTAATGGTGAATACTCAACTAACCGATCATGCATAAGCAGACAATATACTTTAGTGTTTCTCACACTTGCACTCTCCAACTCGATGGAAACTCTGATATCGATCGGTCCTGTTTTAACAGACTCATTCTGATGTGTTAGATCTATAACAACAATCGGTGCTTTTTCCTTAAATTCCTTAGGTGTTAACAACGGCTCAGACTGCTTCATATAGTAACTTGCTTGGAAATTTGCATACATATCATACAAAGTTGCAAATCGTTCACGATTAAAATTTATATTCAAATCATCATAGGGATATGTTTCAGAGTTCAAGTACACTTTCAAGTTTCGCAATTGATTTTGAATCAATTTATTATCCAGTATAAAGGCTATTATAGCGAAACGGGGGCGTTCTCTATTGGCTGCAAGTTTTACATTCCACACATGATGAGTGCCTTCTGCTAGTGTTGGATTGAGATAACAATCCCAACTGCGGAATGCTAGTGGTAGTGAGCCTCCATTTTTTGTTATATTTAACATTAGTAATTTCTTCTCATCACTGAGAGTAATATGTGGTACTTTCCATGTTATATTAGTTATATTTAATTTATACTCAATACTTCCAATTTTACTATGATACACATCATCCATGTTTTTAGTTATGAGTAGTATTAGTTCATGTTTACAATTTAATAAGACTTTGTTATAGTCTTCACAAAATCCAAGTAGGTATTTAATAGGAATAGAGAAATTAAAATATCCATCATTTGGCACAAGTTTTTCGTTTCCATTAAACCAACCAGAATTCTCAAGCATTCGACTTTCAGGTTTATTCAAAGAAATATAGTTTTTTAAGGTTGTTGAAGTGCCAACAAATCTAGTTCGATCAATTTCAATTCCATTCAACTCGTATCGAATCTCATCAAAAAGGTAACTCATGCAATTGTTTTTCAGTTTACCACCTCCAGTAGGCGCATTATTAGCCAAAGATATCAAGCCCTCAATATTAATAAAACTCTCGCTCGGTAGCACATATAAGTCCTGATTCTGGATTGTGATTCTTACTTCATCATTACTCTTAAATGATTGTAGATAAGGAGAGTAGCTATGATATTCTTTTTTGATTATACTCTCATCCAAATAGGGTTTCTCTCGAACAGTTAATAAATTAGTCATTGTTCTCTAATTCTTAAACCCAATGATCTTAAAAACAATTTGTTCTGTGTTGTAAGTGTTGTCCTTAACGACCTTCTTTCTTCTGCAGTATAACTCAAAGTGTTTGATAATGGAGGATAGCATACATTTTTATTGTAAATAATCATTTTCGCTGTCTTAAATGTAGGCGAAGTGTAACACTCTCATTACGTAAATTGACTAAATTTCCGTCCTGATCAACAATCCGTATTTTTAACGACTGTATCTCTCTCGTGTTCACTGCGAAATAAATAAGATTGTGTGGCTTCTCACTCATTTTATAGCCTGGGGGGACATTTAAAGCAAACTCATGCAATACATGACTTGATTCTGCATTAACATATGATCCGCTTACAATATTACATTCTATTCGAATTGTATTTACTTTTAAAATATCAACAGGCTGGTCTGAGATGTGTATAGAATTCGGGGTTAGTACTTTTTTATTAAACCCGAATAATTGACCAATAGTATTCATTTTGTTAAAATATATAGGGTATTCCTTAGTTGAAATCATCACTTGAAGCGTATTATTGTTACTTCCGATGAGAGGGTGTTTTAATTTATTTGGTTCTTTTTCCTCCATTTTCTCAATAATAATATTTCTTATATCACTAAGCTCATATGATCCAACAGGTATCTCAAAAACATGTTCTCCAATATGAAATAAATTATTATCGTGATCAACATTTGGAATTGAGTTATACATGTGGAAATCAATGAGTGCACACTCATAATTTCCCTTCAATTCAATGGGTGGATGATAGTTTGCCATTAAAATTGAGCTGTTGCCCGTTAATGTAAGAGTTGTTGTCATTTCGAGCGATTTTTGCTAAGTGAACTAATAATGAGATTTGTTCATATTATATTTCAAATTCTAATAAAGTCAGCAAATCCCCGTCTATAGCGTCCATTTTCTAGAGGATCATCTTTACTTATAAGTACAAAACCATATTTTTCCTTCCAACAAAATTGACATATATTCTTAAATTCATCAAATTTCATATCTACGCCTACATGATCTTGATACACATGTTTCATATTTAGTTCATCCTGCTTGAACATTATTATTAGGTTTGCATTATCACGAATAAGATGTTTAGGGATGCGTGTATACGTTTGACATAAATAAAACGCATCAATGTTATTATGTCGTCCCATACAGAAGTATGCACGAATATTATTTTGTTTTTCACAAGCAACATCATCAAAAATCATTATAGAGTTCTTTTTGGCTTTACTTGGTGCTAGAACACTTTCATTTTCTGAAAATGTAAAATATCCCATCCCTTTTATTGGGTTCACGAGTGTTTTCAAGTATTCATATTTTGGTTGATGTAAAGACTTTGAATATAAATAAATATTTTCGAATTTCACTCCATTTGGGCTTTCAATCAAACTGATCATTACATTTGTTTTCCCACAATTAGAAGGTCCAACGATTAGGGCCCTAATTGAATTGGGTAATAATCTGCTATGTCTAACTTGTTTGTCTTCTCCATTTATAAAATCGACATTCCTCACTTCTATGTTCGTTTTTTGCTTTATTAATCTCATATCAGATACACTTCTCTCAGCAGATCGTTACTCTCTTGTAAGTCTTTGAAGAATAAACATCAATTAAAATGGTAGTGCGCTTTTATAAATCAACAAGTAGCAAATCACAGTAAAAAAAAAGCTCTATCGAGGTAGAGGTCTTATCAATAAAATAATCAACTCCCCAATTGAACTACATATACCAGGTTATCAGTTCTGTGGTCCAGGAACTAAGCTAGAAAGTCGTTTGGAAAGAGGCGAAAAGGGAATAAATTCATTAGATGCTGCTTGTAGGGAGCACGACATAGCATATGCTAATCATAAAGATTTGAACATTATTATTAGGTTTGCATTATCACGAATAAGGTGTTTAGGGATGCGTGTATACGTTTGACATAAATAAAACCCATCAATGCTATTATGTCGTCCCATACAGAAGTATGCACGAATATTAGTTTGTTTTTCACAAGCTACATCATCAAAAATCATTATAGAGTTCTTTTTGGATTTACTTGGTGCTAGAACACTTTCATTTTCTGAAAATGTAAAATATCCCATCCATTTTATTGGGTTCACGAGTGTTTTCAAGTATTCATATTTTGGTTGATGTAAAGACTTTGAATATAAATAAATATTTTCGAATTTCACTCCGTTTGGGCTTTCAATCAAACTGATCATTACATTTGTTTTCCCACAATTAGAAGGTCCAACGATTAGGGCCCTAATTGAATTGGGTAATAATCTGCTATGTCTAACTTGTTTGTCTTCTCCATTTATAAAATCGACATTCCTCACTTCTATGTTCGTTTTTTGCTTTATTAATCTCATATCAGATACACTTCTCTCAGCAGATCGTTACTCTCTTGTAAGTCTTTGAAGAATAAACATCAATTAAAATGGTAGTGCGCTTTTATAAATCAACAAGTAGCAAATCACAGATCTATCGAGGTAGAGGTCTTATCAATAAATAATCACAGCTCTATCGAGGCAGAGGTCTTATCAATAAAATAATCAACTCCCAATTGAACTACATATACCAGGTTATCAGTTCTGTGGTCCAGGAACTAAGCTAGAAAGTCGTTTGGAAAGAGGCGAAAAGGGAATAAATTCATTAGATGCTGCTTGTAGGGAGCACGACATAGCATATGCTAATCATAAAGATTTGAGAAATCGTCATATAGCTGATTCAAATTTGGCTGAAAGAGCGTGGGAGCGTGTAAAGGCCTCTGATAGTACTCTTGGGGAAAAGCCGCAGCTTATTTTGTAACCAACATAATGAAAGCAAAGAAAAAATTTGGCATGGGACTCAAACAAAGAGAATATAAAAAGCCATGTGAGAAAAAGAAAAAATTCATGCATGCCGTAAGAGTGGCTACCAGAGCATTGAAGAAGGAGAAGCCTTATGATATTCAATCTGCGATAAAAATCGCTAAAAAAGCAATAAACAAGACTTTTGGGCGAAAGAAAAATGAAGTAATAATCCCTCGAGTTATTAGTGTTCCGAAAGTTGGTGGCTTCTTGCCGCTTATACCCATTATAACAGCACTCGGAGCATTAGGTGGACTTGCCTCTGGTGGTGCAGCTATTGCAAAGAGTATTAATAGTGCTAAAAATGCGAAGAAAGAATTGGAAGAAAATAAACGACATAACCGAAAAATGGAAGCCATTGCTTTAGGCAATGGACTCTATCTAAGACCATATCAAATGGGATATTGTATATCAACTGACTTTCCAAAAAACTTTTAATTCAGCTACCTAATAAGCCGCTCTCAAACATAGTCATTGTGAGTTTTGCTCACAAACATATCCCCTTTTTCCGAGGTGTATTTATGAGAGACTCATTACCTAAACGAGTACGGAAAAGAGAATGTGGTATTGTTAACTTGGACATTTCAACTGGAGCTGGAACGCATTGGGTAGCTTACTACAAAGCAGATAAGCAAATCAGATATTTTGATAGTTATGGAAATTTACCGCCACCTTTAGAGCTTATTAGATATTTGGGAGAGAATATAAAATACAATTATAAGCAAGTTCAACGATTCGGTTCTTTTAACTGTGGGCACTTATGTTTAAGATTTCTATTACTCCAGCATAAAACTGCGGATTGAAATTAACTTGTATTCAACTTTTAATAAATTAATGAATGAAAATCATATTATATTTTATTTTATTTTAGTATATAAAAATGATACATAGTTACACGATCTTTAGTATGATTACAGTGGGTGTATTGTTTACATCGGAAACCATATGAAAACCGCATTAAACTGTATTAAAACCACATAAAAACCGTGATTAACCACATGAAAAACTGCATTAAACCGCTTGAAAACCAGAAACCACCTATAAAGGTGTTTTTCGGTTTAGATCTGTTGGTTTTTTAATTAAACATGAATGAGCATATTCTGAAAGAATTGACAAAAACAAGAAACGCACTAAAAAGAAAATTTCAAAGCATTAAATTAGGTAGAGCCGCAAATGAATATCAATTAAAGGAAACGTTTAAGCCAATAACGCAGCCTCTTCAGAAAATTGTTAGAGGGAATATATTAACAAATCAGTTGATGAAAGTTAAGGAATGAAATTAAAAGTGATGAAAACTTTAGTAGTATTGCTGAATATTATGATGCACTCGATAAAGGAATATCTGAGCTTCAAACAGAAGATTTATCGTTAGAACCAAGCGAAGAGAGTTATATTAAACCTGATACAATTAGTAATGTGGACTATAATCAAACGAAAGAAATAACTGATGAGATCTTTAATCTTAGTTTAAATGATTTAGATCGTCAGAAAAAGCTCGATAAAGCATTTGGACCTACTAAAAAAAGTGGACAAATTATTTTGGGTAGTTCTAAAATATCTATTTACGACAAGAAAATTGAGCTGGAATCTGGTGAAAAGTGGAATCTTACTCCTACTTATAATGAAACGGATTTGGATGTATATCAGAAAATCTTATCAAAAACCAATGCCCATAGAAAAAATCATCTAGCTGATGGCCCGCTTAAGGGAAATCGTTCTAAAAAGTACACTCAAATAATAAAAAAAACTTTTCTCAAAAAATGATAATCCAAGTGCAATGTCTACACCTCTAAATAAGAAATCCATGCATCAGAGGAGGTTTTATGACACTCAGTTCAACTAAGCCAAATTATGTATATTGGGATGATCCAAATGAGATCGTTGATACGTTTTCGAAATATGCATGGGGACAAGCATTGAAAACAAAATCTGCGAAAGAAGTTGAACGCGCATTCTTGGGTATACTTAAGGAGAATCGAATTCCAAAGAATTTACAGACCGATGATGGAAAAGAATTTTTTAATACAGACTTTAAGAGTTTATGTAGAAAACATAACATCAATCATTACTCAACTTTTAGTGGTCTTAAGGCGTCAATTGTTGAGCGTTTTAATAGAACGCTTAAGGAGATGATGTGGAGACAGTTTAGTTATAATGGAACATATTGTTGGATTACAATTTATAAACAATTGATAAATGAGTACAATCGAAAACATCATAGAACAATTCAAATGAGACCTGTTGATGTAAATTCGTTAAATGAGAACAAGTTGTTGAATACTGTCTATAATCATATAAAAATCTTCAATGGTGGTAAATTTCATGTTGGCGATTATGTGCGTATTAGCAAGCATAAACATACATTTGAAAAGGGGTATACACCGAACTGGACAACTGAAATTTTTAAAATAAATCAAATACAAAATACCAATCCAACTACATACATACTGGAAGATTATTAAGGTGCAGTTCTGAAAGGAGGTTTCTATAATGAAGAGTTGAGGAAAACAAGATTTCCAAACACTTACTTGATTGAAAAGATAATAAGGCGTCGAAAAGATAGAGTTCTAGTCAAATGGCTTGGGTTCTCAAATGATCAGAACTCTTGGATAAATATTAATGAAGTTCTATAAAATCGTACGTGTGCGTACTATTAATAGATTAAAATTTCATGAACAGTATCGGACCTGTACACAAAGGTTTCGGTTAATTTCTGTATGAAACGAATGTACTCAGTGTAGGAATTTCGGATATAAAAGAGCGTCTTGAATACAAGTATCTCATTCAAAAAGATGTCGAAGAACATTCAGGAGCTGTTCAATTTCATGGACGACGAGGAGAATCCAATGAATTTTCAATTGGGACAGCTGAGTCCATCGGAATGGCTAGAGCTCTTGGAAATTACACCTAGAGAGAAACGGAAAATCGAGGAGGAGGACGACGCTTCTTTCCACAAGAAGCAAAAGGTGAGACAGAGACAATCATCGATATAACCGAGGAGGGACAAAGGATGGAGCCCACCTTCGGTGAGCTTCTTGCCGAGGAGCCCATTGCTGAGGAATGGGACATAAAGAAAATTTTCGATGCTGATGATGTTCTAGAAAATTCAGTAGAATTTTTAAACTTGATTAAAAATATTTAATAATAAATACTAAATTTAATCAATTGTATTTCATTTATTCATTACATTTAAATAAATAAAAAAAAAACATTACAATATACGCATTTCTTTGTGTTATTATTTATTCCACGCATACATATTTATTTATTCCATATACACACACACACACACACACACACATATACACTTTATTTTCAGCTTCATGAATTCAAATAAAATGCAATGTCTTTAAAGAAGTCTTTAGTCTCAATAGAATATATGAATGAGTCTGTATCCATATAATTTTTCTTGGTACTTGGGTTTCATGTAATCACAATGAAAATCGTACATTTGCCATTTTGACAGTTCGAGAACTGTAAAGCCTAAGTACATAGGCTTATCATACACATTATGGAGTCGATTCATTTGAATCGCATACATATCTTCAGAAAATTGTGCCGAACTATGGAAATTGGCCTTTGCAATGAGGGCACGAGCACCCAATCTATTGCGATTAGTGGTTTCCCACGAAGTGACCAGTTTTATGTCTTTACGTTTTTCTACGTTTTCCATCGTTTTTCCATAGACAGCGTTATTTAATAATTTGAAAAAGTCTTTTCAAAATTATTTTTTGCTAGCGTTCTATGGTATGTATTTAAGTCTATGTACTTTTTAAGCCAGGGAGACTGCTTAAACTCTAAAATTTTGTGTATTTTTGTTAATATTAAGCCATTTCTCCTCCGCCTCCGGAGTAGGCTTTTGGTTTGATGGGCAAAAAGCTAGATCATTATGGTAATCGTGAAGAGAGTCTGGATACAAAAGATCTACCTCGAGAATGTACCCAGACTCTGAATTATCTTTGATAGATGAAATGTCAAATGCATTCAATTCTGCATCATTCATCCATCTAAAGCCGGAATATGGGAGATATTGAGACATTGCCCAACCATATAAATTGTTGGCATCTAAATACATCAGGAATTCTGACGGCTTAGTGCTGTCATAATTCTCCATATACATATGGTTGGCTTTCGAATAGCGCTTGCAGCACTGAACTAATCCACCACGAATACCATTTTGAATAAACCTATACATATTAATGTCAGTTAGTAATTCTAGTTCTATTTTTGTGGTCTTCAACATTGCATCCCATGATAGACCGGGTGTAGTGTAATAATGGGCGGGATCTAATGAATAAATTTTCTTGCAAATTGCACGAAAATTTTGAAAGACATCCGACAGTAAAAGAACATCAGTCTTAAGATACAATTTCATGTAATCTTTAAGACTTTGACATCCAAAAACTGACCAGACTTTTTGAGCGTGGGAATAGTCTTCGACTGAACATTCTGTGTTTGTCAAAGTGTTGAAGAATTTATCTCTGGGGGGAAGAGCTGACTCATCTAATCTGCTCTCTGAGTCAATATACTCATAAGGAAATACCCCCTTCCTACGTACAAGATGAAATTCATCATCTAATGGGAAAAGGCTTTTACGTTATTGAAGCTGGCTATATCTAGATTGTTACTAAGTGCATCTAGACTTGATGCCATGAAGCGGAATGTATCTAAGAATCTAATCTCTAGGTTTTTGTCATATGAATAAATTTTGAAAGTGAAATGTACAACTCCTTATTAAGGGGGAGTACTTTTATATCACCTTCAACTTTATTTAATTCCCTAACGAATAAATGAGAATCATATTTAGAAAAGTTGTGAAAAAATACAGGAACAAAAGGTGCAATTTGAAAATTAATGTTGCAGGCATTATGCGCTGCACCCCTATACAACCCAGTTAAATGGCAATGATCCCTAACTCGATCATTGCCTAAAGTTTTTTCACAGATGTGACAAATGGGTGCATTTCTAAACCTAAACTCATCATCTGCACTCATACTTATTGGCTTGATGGTGCTTAGATAACAAGTATAAATATCGTTTACATCTCTGATAAGAGACTTGACGAATTTTATACCTGCATCTACCCCAGTTTCTAGGACAAGCTTGTCTAATGATGGGTTAAAGGCGCACTTTATATAGTACGAATAAGCTATGGGGATATGCTGAGAAGTTGCTATAACATTCTCACTCAACTGCGAATTGAGGGGGGTTAGAATACACTCAAAATCTGCGTATACAACAAAAGGTACGTCTAAACTACGACTAAAATTCTTAAAGCTAAGACTTGCTTTTTCTTCCGATGGGAGTGTTGAAACGACCTTCCCACACTGTTGACGGTGCTCTTCATGCATCCACGCATTATGTGAAAAATTCAAGCACGTCTTGCAGAAGTACAATTGCGTCTTGTGTGATGTAAGTTGACGTCTTACAAGTCTGAAAGTATAAAACAGAAAACAAATATGTATGTTTTAAAAACTTTTGATTATGAAAAAGAGTATTTATCAAAATATTACCTTGACAAATTTTTTATCCACACGAAATGTCCGCGCTCCTCGCTCTCCAGCAACATTAAGCTAATGTGGATATTCTTCTCCATCTCTGTCGCATACAATGGACCGTTGACTGCATTGGACTGCTCATCGAAACCAAAAACATTGATGCTAATGTTTTGGTTTTGAGCTTCAAAAATTTTTATTTGATCCAATGGCAGTGGGAAATCCAAATTGGAAAAATTTAGTGTGAGCGCTCCATCAATTTTTATTGAGTCGCTCTCAATCCCATCAACTTTATATGCGGAGCATCGTGCAGGCTGGTTGTTTGCTGGTGCTTTAAGGGCTGATATTAATGCCCATTTAAGACAAAATTCATCAGCATTTTTAAAATTGATGATCGCCTTCTTGTTCCTCAAAACTTTTTGAGTTTCAATAAAGCTTGAAACTTTGAGTGGAGTATATTTGTTAATATTTATCTCCAGTCTTAAGATTTGAGACAATGTCCAACCACTGTCCTTCTCTTGGAACTCATCCATTTTCACACAAATTATTGCAGAATGATCTTTGATGATCTCTCCAAGATCATTAGATGCTGTTAAGACACTCATATTAGACTGATGAGATTTAATTGTCATCAGTAATTCATCATCAGTGAATTTTATATACTCTGCAAAGAGTTCAATATTTATTTTGCAGACTGTGTGAGTTATCAAAACATTTTGAATTAGTGGAAGCATTTCTTCAGCTGCTTCACTCAAAAACTCTATTGGTTCGATCAAATTTGTGTGTTTATTCTCAAATGAGAATGTCGAAATCCGATTTTTGAATCCGCTCGAAATTAGTTTCACCTGACTATTTATAGGCGTAAAAACGAGCATCTTGTGGGCATTGGAACGAAGATGCGCGCTCCACTTTGATGATGCAATTTGTATATTGCATGCGGTGCAGACCCTGGCTTGAGTTGGTACTCCATTAGAGATGATATTGGAAGCGAGGGAGTTGGTGTTATTGGTGGTGGTGGTGATGGTGTTGATGTTGTTGGTGGTGGTGACGGAGTTGATGATGGAGCTGGTGTTGGTGGTGGTGGTGACGGAATTGATGAGGGGGCTGGTGTTGGTGGTGGTGGTGATGTTGGGATTGGTGATAATATTGTTGTTGATGATGGAGTTGATAGGATTGGCGGATACGCTTGTATTAGCCACATAAGTCAAGTGGTCGAAATAATTTGGGTGGCTCTGTCCTTGAGCCGAATTATTCCGGGCGACATAGTTGAATCCCTTGACGGCGTTGACGGAGTTTTTCTTGTTGTTGAACATTTTTCTTTTTTTTTTTTTAGATTCTTTGAAAACTTTGAAACCACAAACACACGAGTTCACGATTGAAGAGTTCGAAAACTACTAAGGTTTTATAAATCAGAATCAATAATATTAGGTATGAAGCCCACAGGTGCACAAAGCAACGCACAAAGGTGCACAAACAGAGTGCACTGTAAAAAGGGAGAGAACCAAACACACAAAGAAGGTAGCAGCACGTGGCAAATGTACGTGCGAAGTACCTACTTAACAACAGTTTTCACCACTAATACTTTAATTATTGTGTGGGAAAACATTTAGGTGTGAGGTCTCGTATGAGTTCTATGCATTGACAAAAAGTGACAAAAGAGAAGCGAGCATTACCTTTCCACTGATCATTGTACCCACCCTCAAAAATCATGTACATGCACAACAGTGCGCCAGCTGCTAGCTGATCTTCCACTTGATTCTAAAGCACAGGTTACGGGTTACAAATATCCTCCTTAAAACCACAATCACGTACGCGCACACAAGTGCTGTTTAGTGATCCTCCACCTGGTTCTAGCACACAGGTTACATGTTACATGCCTAGCACACAATATTCTCCTTTAAACTACAATCACGTACGCACACACAAGTGCTGCTGAGTGATCCTCCACCTCAAGCCAACCCACAATAAAAAAGGGTACAACCATAAATCTATACCCTTCGATCATAAATGTCTCATACGTGATCCAAAATCACACATTTTCCTAAAAAAGGTCACACACCTGTCACTCCCCACTCAAAAACAATAAATTAACTCCAATAATGAAGCAATTAAAAATCGAAAAAGCAATAACCTGCATCCTGTCATAGAATCCCCATTTCCCTACTACTGCGAGCGCATACAGAAACAACATAAACACTCACAGCAACACCAGCAGCAGCTTCGCCAGCAGCAGCAGCGCCATCAGCAACAGATCACACAACAAGAACGGCAACAACCACGTCAGCATAACCAACACCAGCAGCCGCAGCGCCAGCATCATCAGCAGCCCGCGCAGCAACAATTTCAGCTAGTGCAGCAGCCTTATCTGTACCGTGAGCACTCCCAGCTCCTTTTTGACAGTCTGATGTCGAAATTCGACAAGCTGAGTGAGACACTTACGGCCATGATGAGCCTGTTGGACGATGCACTTGCAAATAGATGAGTCAAATAGGGTTGCGCATTGGCGTGTGGAACGCCAATGGCCTTGCGAATAACGCCAATGAGCTGGAGTTATTTATTCAACGCCATCAAATAGATGTAATGTTGGTCTGCGAGACTCACTACTGCTCCAGATCACACTACAGGCTTCCAGGCTACGATATACACCTTGCCAATCATCCTTCGGATCGCATGCGTGGCGGAGCAGCAGTGATCATAAAATCTTCACTGCGACATCATGCGCTGAACTCATTAAGTTGGCTATGCGCGCAATGTGCTGTCGTTAAAGTCTCTAGTGATCAAGGCGAAGTAGTCCTAGCGGCTGTCTATTGTCCACCACGTTTTGTGTGGGAAATAGAAGAATATAAATGTCTCTTCGAAGAGCTTGGGCCCAAAGTTCCTGATTGCTGGAGACTGGAATGCTCAACACCATCTCTGGGGTGCAGCGTTGGACACTCGCCGTGGGATCGCGCTTGCGGATTGCGTGAGAGACTCCAACCTCCAAGTACTTGCCACAGGAGGTGCAACGCACTATTCGTACGGCAACCATAGGCCAACAGCAATTGACTTTGCTGTGCACGCTGGGATACGGTCTGACTGTCTTGGTATATCCGAGCGAATTGAGCTAAACTCCGATCACATCCCCTTGATCGTTGAGTACAGAGTGGCTGCAGCTCTGAATGCTCCCAAGACACGCCTTCTGCCACGCAAGGCAACCTTCACCCGATTCCGGCAGAGGTTGGAGCAGCTTGTAAATTTGAACATGGAGCTGAGTTCACCGGCTGATATTGACGACGCAGCGGAGTTATTCCTGCGTAATATTAACGTGGCAGCGGAATACTCCATGCTTGGCCAACTACCTTGATCGCCTCCCAGTCCAGCCCAGCCCCTTTTAAAACCAGAGATTTTGGATCTGGTAAGACACAAGAGAGCACTGCGTCGTCAATATATGCGCTCACGCAATCCTTTGGATCTAAGGGACTTTAGGCGAAAGCTGCTGTTTGTCACTAAGAGCAAATATTTCCAGGATATGCTCCGCAATGCCGATCCCAATAAGAATCATGGATTCAATTTGTGGAAGGCAACGCGTTGTGTCAAGCGGCAGCCACTCAGGCGGATCCCCATTATGCGACCTGACAACACTTGGTGTCGATCGGATGCAGATATTGCATCGGCGTTTGCGGACGAGCTGCAAAGTCGTTTCACGCCCTTTGCACTTGCTTCGTCCAGCCAGGTACAGGACACTCAAGCATTTTTAAATGCAGATCTAGATCCTCTACAACCGATCACAACTATCGCCCCTACTGAGGTCCGCTTACAGATTCGCAGGCTTAAGTCCACTAAGGCACCTGGCTATGATGGCATTGACGGCAAAGTTGTTGCTAAGGCCCTCCCAGAGAAGGGAGTGATGTTCTTGATGCTACTTTTTAACTCCATGGTTCGCATGCACAACTTCCCCACTCCGTGGAAGTGCGCTGTGATTGCGATGATTCCGAAACCTGGCAAGCCGAATAATCTTGTCTCGTCATATCGACCGATAAGCTTGCTGTCCACTTTCTCAAAAATATTTGCAAAAATATTTCTTGGAAGATTGTTGGCAGTAAGTGGCTTCCAGAGGGCCATTCCTGATCATCAGTTTGGCTTCAGGCATCACCATGGTACACCAGAGCAAGTTCATCGAGTAGTAGAGCACATCCTCGACGCCTTGGAAAATAAGCAATACAGCTCTGCCGTCTTCGTGGATATCCAGCAAGCATTTGATCGCGTATGGCATGATGGCCTGCTTTTTAAGCTTAAGTCCCTGCTACCATCGGCGCAGTATCTACTGCTCAGGTCTTACCTGCTTGGCCGTTCATTTATCCGCTGCTTGGAGCTAGTGTCCTTGGACCTGCCTTGTACACATTGTACACCGCGGACTTGCCGATACCAGTAGCCAGAAACACGCTGCTTGCCACATACGCGGATGACACTGTGTTCCTTGCTAACTCTACCACTGCTTGGGGAGCAGCTGCTGTTACGCAGAGGTTCTTGGATGGTTTTAGTAATTGGGCCAACCGGTGGAACATCTGCGTCAATGGGAGCAAGTCTCAGCACTGCACGTTTGCGCTCAGGAATGGTAATTGTCCAACTGTCCGACTTAACAACACGGTCATACCTCAGGAGAACCATGTTCGCTACCTGGGTATGTTTTTGGACAGGAAACTTACCTGGCGCAAACACATCCAGATCACTGCAGCAGCGTGTAGATCCAAAACAACTAAAGTCAACTGGTTGCTGAAGCCATCAAGCAAACTCAGCTTGAGCAACAAGCTGTTGGTCTATAGGAGCATCATCGTGCCTACATGGACATATGGTATTCCATTCTGGGGCACAGCTGCAAAATCTTGGATTAATCAAATTCAAGTTTTGCAGAACAAGGTGCTCAGAGACATCTCTGGTGCTCCCCCTTACGTGAGTAACAGAACGCTGCACAACGACTTCGCTCTACTGACAGTAAGACAACAAATCAACAGGCATACGAGTCGGAATAATGACCGGTTTCACAACCACGTCAACCCTTTGGCCTGCACACTTGGGTCAAATACAACGCGCAGGCGGTTGAAGCGCCTCCACACCAGCGACCTATGGACTGTTGGGCGATAAATTAATGTGCTACAAATGTAATATTTAATGTTACATAGATCTGCCAAAAACAGTTCTATGTTTATGTTATAGATTTTAATTCACTGCCATTTTTTCTTTCATACCTTTACAATTCAATGTTTTATAGCCTTTCAATAGGTTGATTAATGTTTAAATAAATTGGAACATAAAAAAAAAAAAAAAAGAATTTTAAACCGGCAATTTATCGATTTTATTTCAAATATACGTATTTTCAACTTTTGATGCAGAAACAATAAATATTTTAAGGGCTTCACAATGTTGGAAGAAATTCGGAATTTGGGCAATTATTGGCGCAGATAAAACCATTTGAATTTGAAAACAGAAACTTACACCGTCAATTTATCGATTTCATTTCAAATATACGTATTTTCAACTTTTAATGCAGAAACAATATATATATATAGGGCTTCATAATGAAATTCTGACTTTGGACAATTATTGGCGAAGATACAACCGTTTGAATTTGGAAACAGAAACTTAAAACGCAAATTTCTCGATTTAATTTCATAAATACGTATTTTCAACTTTACCTTTTTTTTTAACAATTATTCGCGAAGATAAAACCATTCGAATTTGAAAACAGAAACTTAAAACGTCAATTTCTCGAATTTACTTCAAGAATACATATTTTCAACTTTTGATGCAGAATCAATATATATAAAAGGACTTCATAATGTTGAAAGAAATTCGGACTTTGGACAATTATTGGCGAAGATACAACCATTTGAATTTAAAAACTCAAACCTAAAACGTCAATTTGTCGAATTTATTTCAAGAATACATATTTTCAACTTTTGATGCAGATTCAATATATACAAATAAGGCTTCATAATTTTGGAAGAAATTCGGACTTTGGACAATTATTGGCGAAGATACAACCGAAGTAAGGTGTATTAAAAGGGCATCATAATGTTGGAAGAAATTCTGACTTTGGACAATTATTGGCGCAGATAAACCCGATTTAATGTGGAAACGGGAACTTAAAACGTAAATTTCTCGAATATACTTCAAGAATACATATTTTCAAATTTTGATGCAGAATCAATATATATAAAAAGGGCTTCATAATGTTGAAAGAAATTCTAACTTTTGACAATTATTGGCGAAGATGCAACCATTTGAATTTGGATACAGAAACTTAAAACGTAAATTTCTCGATTTTATTTAATAAATACATAATTTCAACTTTTGATGCAGAATCAATATATGCAAATAAGGTTTCATAATGTTGGAAGAAATTCGAACTTTGGACAATTTATCGATTTCATTTCAAATATACGTATTTTCAACTTTTGATGCAGAATCAATATATGTAAATAAGGCGTCATGATGTTGGAAGAAATTCGGACTTTGGACAATTATTGGCGAAGATACAACCATTTGAATTTGGAAACAGTAACTTAAACCGGCAATTTCTCGATTTTATTTCAAGAATGCGCACTTTCAACTTTTGATGCAGAATCAGTATATATAAAAAGGGCTTCATAATGTTGAATGAAATGCGGACTTTGGACAATTATTGGCGAAGATAAAACCATTTGAATTTGAAAACTCAAACTTAAAACGACAATTTGTCGAATTTACTTCAAGAATACATATTTTCAACTTTAGATGCAGAATCAATATATACAAATAAGGCTTCATAATGTTGGAAGAAATTCGGACTTTGGACAATTATTGGCGAAGATACAACCGATGTAAGGTGTATATAAAAGGGCATCATAATGTTGGATGAAATTCGGACTTTGGACAATTATTGGCGAATATACAACCGATTTATTGTGGAAGCAGGAGCTTAAAACGTCAATTTCTCGATTTCATCTCAAAAATACATAATTTCAACTTTTGATGCAAATCAATACATATAAAAGGGCTTCACAATGTTGGAAGAAATTCCTTACAATTATTGGCGAAAACAACCATTTAATGAAACAGAAACTTAAACCAATTTCCGATTTCATTTCAAAATACATATTTCAACTTTTGATGCAAATCAATACATATAAAAGGGCTTCATAATGTTGAAAGAAATTTGGACTTTGGACAATTATTGGCGAATATAAAACCATTTGAATTTGAAAACAGAAACTTAAAACGTCAATTTCTCGATTTTATTTCAAGAATGCATACTTTCAACTTTTGATGCAGAATCAATATATATAAACCACCATAGCAAAACC
The DNA here is from genome assembly GCA_018904325.1 of Drosophila murphyi. Taxonomy (NCBI): domain Eukaryota; kingdom Metazoa; phylum Arthropoda; class Insecta; order Diptera; family Drosophilidae; genus Drosophila; species Drosophila murphyi. The sequence goes on along the minus strand of JAEIFX010000284.1, from coordinate 40,287 downwards.
TAACAAACTAAACGAATCGATTTATTCAAAACATATTCAACTTTGATCAAATCAATATATATAAAAAGGACTCATGATGTTGGAAGAAATTCGGACTTTGGACAATTATTGGCGAAGATACAACCATTTGAATTTGGAAACAGTAACTTAAACCGGCAATTTCTCGATTTTATTTCAAGAATGCGCACTGTTAACTTTTGATGCAGAATCAATATATATAAAAGGGCTTCATAATGTTGAATGAAATGCGGACTTTGGATAATTATTGGCGAAGATAAAACCATTTGAATTTGAAAACTCAATCTTAAAACGACAATTTGTCGAATTTACTTCAAGAATACATATTTTCAACTTTAGATGCAGAATCAATATATACAAATAAGGCTTCATAATGTTGGAAGAAATTCGGACTTTGGACAATTATTGGCGAAGATACAACCGATGTAGGGGGGGTGTAATAAGGGCAGGGCATCATAATGTTGGATGAAATTCGGACTTTGGACAATTATTGGCGAATATACAACCGATTTATTGTGGAAGCAGGAACTTAAAACGTCAATTTCTCGATTTCATCTCAAAAATACATAATTTCAACTTTTGATGCATAATCAATACATATAAAAGGGCTTCATAATGTTGAAAGAAATTTTGACTTTGGACAATTATTGGCGAATATAAAACCATTTGAATTTGAAAACAGAAACTTAAAACGTCAATTTCTCGATTTTATTTCAAGAATGCATACTTTCAACTTTTGATGCAGAATTAATATATATAAATAATGACTCATGATGTTGGAAGAAATTCGGACTTTGGACAATTATTGGCGAAGATACAACCATTTGAATTTGGAAACACAAACTTAAAGCGTAAATTTCTCGATTTTATTTTATGAATACATATTTTCAACTTTTGATGCAGAATCAGTATATTATTATTATTGTTGGGGAATCTGCACCGCGACCTATTCGATCTATTGTGCCCCCTTCTGAGCTTATAGCTCCTTCATCAGCCCCAACTCCCGCACAAACGTGAGGATCTTTGTTGGGGTGAGGTCTACTATGTCTTTGCAATCCAAGACATGCGCCCCTAGGATGCTGCTTCTTCTTCTAACTAAGGCGACACAGTCTGCCAGGATGTGCATCGAGGATTCCATTTCCCCTTCACAAAACCTGCAGAGATCGCTACAGAATATACCCAGTTTTGCCAGGTGACTCCTTAGTCTACAGTGTCCTGTCAATAGACCGGTAAGTATCCTAAGGTTGTTCTTTCCCATGGTTATAATCTGCTTAAATCGAACAAGATTATAACCACCTAGGAGACATCTGGCTTGTCGGAGTCCTACTGTCTCCGACCAACTCTGTTGCCGTCTCTGCCTTTCCTCGTTTCTGAGTTCCAGTCGTATAGTGTGTTTTCCTATGCCACAATACGGTTCTGGTCCTTTTAGGGCCTTCCTGCCCCCATTCTTGCTTGCTTGCACCACTCCAAGGCCGGTGCCCTGATTCGTGAGTGATCCATCGGTGTACCATTTTATGGTGTGCGGTTTCATGGGATGGACTTCGTCCAGACTTGTCCATTCCCTTTTACTACACATACGAACTGTGAAATTTCGCTCGAATAGGTATTCGGCTATAATTTCGTCCCTAGGTTGCATCAGTAGGGGTAGTTCGTTTGAAAGGAGTTGGGCATCTTTATGGCTTAGGATATGGTTGCCCCCAACTCCTTCTGCGGATATCCTGAGAAGCGTGGCTTTCTGTTTAAGCCTTATAATATGGTGGAGTGGTGTCAGCTCCATTAAGGCTTCAAGGGCTATTGTTGGGCAGGTGCGCATAGCTCCTGTTATACATACGCAGGCCATTCTTTGCAACTTTTGTAGTTGTTTCTTCACGGTGATCATCCGCGCCCTGTCACCCCATGCTACCACCCCATAGGTTAACATGGGTCTTACTACCATCAGGTATAGCCATTTTAGTATCTTTGGTGATGTACCCCATGATTTACCTGCAATACTACGACATGTGTAAAGCGCCCTAGAGCACTTTAATATCGTGTTTTGCACATGGGTGCCAAAGTTAAGCCCGCTATCAAATGTGATTCCCAGGTATTTGACCTCCCTACTTGTTTCTAGTAGGGTCCCTGAGAGCCATATCTGTCTCATCCTCTGTAACTTATGTCGTCTGGTAAAGGGGACGATGACTGTTTTCGTAGGGTTTAGGTTGAGTCCAACATCCATACACCAGACATACGTTATCCTTAGCCCTGACTGGACTATGTCACAGAGTGATTCTTCAAATTTGCGTCGCGCTATGATAACAATGTCATCGGCATAACCTTGACATTGAATACCACTGTTAGCAAGTCTGTTTAGTAGTTCGTATACTAACAGACTCCAGAGTAGCGGAGACAACACCCCTCCTTGGGGACAGCCTTTGGTGGTTAGGACTGTTACAGTGCTATCATGCAATGATGCCGTGGCTTGTCTGGACCGTAGCAGTGCAGATATCCATCTGCTGGTAGTATGGTCCAGGCCTCTTCTATCAAGGGTAGCATTGATTGCATCATGAGATGTGTTATCAAAGGCACCTTCTATGTCTAAGAAGGCACATAGTGCTACTTCCTTATTATCAATTGCCGCGCTCAAAGTACGTCGCAGCTGATAAAGTGCTGTGTCCGTGGACCTGCCTACTCTGTATGCATGCTGCGTTGGGTGCAGCGGCCATTGCTTAAGCAAAGTGCTTCTGATTCTGTAGTCCACCAGCTTTTCCAACGTTTTCAGTAAAAACGATGTTAAGCTGATGGGTCTGAAGGACTTTGGGCTGGTAATGTCTTTCTTCCCTGCCTTGGGTATGAAGACTACCCTAGCTCTTCTCCATGCGCCCGGTATGTATCCAAGGGCTAGGCTACTCACTAATGCCTTCCTAATGCGGGAGAGGAGTATTTCCTGTCCCGTTTGAAGGAAGGCTGGCGATATGCCGTCCATTCCAGGGGACTTATAGGGCTGGAATGTTCCGATTGCCCAGTTAAGTCTCTCCCTTGAGACTGTCGACTTAGCGCATGCCCAGTCGTCAGTTGACGGCCTGTATCTACTTTCCCTTTCGATAGCCTCTTCCTGCAGGGGTGTGCTTCCTGGGAAGTGCGTCTCAAAGAGTAACACTAGTTTCTGCAAATCACTGCTCGTAAAGGAGTTATCCCCACGCTTCAGTGCTAAGTTCGCATCAGGCGTTCGTTTCGCCAGTGCTCTATGGAGCCTGGCGCCTTCACTTGTGCTAACTATGCTTTCACAGAAGTTTCTGTAATTCTTCCGTTTAGCCTTCCTTATCTCCTTATTATAGGAGGTCAGGCTTTCACGGTACTGCTCCCACATTCCGTCTCTCTTTGCTTTATTAAAGAGGCGACGTGTGGTCACGCGCAGCCTTTCTAGGCTGTCGTTCCACCATGGGGCATCTTTCTCCAAGTACTTTTTCCCTACTGGGCAGTTATCCTCAAATGCATTGGTTATGCACTTGTTGAGGTCACCGATGGCCCTGTCCAGCTCTAGTGGTTCTCTGGGTATACCAGATAACCCGTTGGCTAGGGAGAGCCCTAGGGCCGACTTATAACCTTCCCAGTTGGTTTTCCTGGGGTTGCGACCTGGCGTACTACTGTCCGTATTTAATTGCAACTTAAATAGGATAGTTCTGTGATCAGACATTGATTCCTCTTGGGAAACATGCCAGTCCCTAAGGTGAGGTTTTAGGGACCGACTAATCAGGGTGATGTCTAGCACCTCCTCCCTGATTCTAGTTACGAATGTCGGTGTAGATCCGACATTGCCTAATTCTAGATTATATTTAAAAATAAAGTCCATTAGGCACTCACCCCTCAAATTGATGTCGCTGCTGCCCCATATCGTATGGTGAATCAGTATATATAAATAAGGCTTCATAATGTTGGAAGAATATCGAACTTAGGACAATCATTGGCGAAGATACAACCGATTTAATGTGGAAACACAAACTTAAAACGTAAATATCTCGATTTCCTTTCCAAAATACGTATTTTCAACTTTTGATGCAGAATCAGGATTTATATAAAGGGCTTCATAATGTTGAAAGAAATTCTGACTTTGGACAATTATTGGCGAAGATAAAACCGTTTGAATTTGAAAACAGAATCTTAAACCGTCTGTTTATTGATTTCATTTCAAATATACGAATTTTCAACTTTTAATGCAGAAACAATATATATAATAAGGGCTTCATAATGTTGGAAGAAATTCTGACTTTGGACAATTATTGGCGAAGATACATCCGATTTAATGAGGAAACAGAAACTTAAAACGCCAATTTCTCGATTTAATTTCATAAATACGCATTTTCAACTTTACCTATTTTTTGACAATTATTGGCGAAGATAAAACCATTTGAATTTGAAAACAGAAATTTAAAACATCAATTTCTTGATTTGATGACAATCATTGGCGAAGATACAACCGATTTAATGTGGAAACACAAACTTAAAACGTTAATTTCTCGATTTCATTTCCAAAATACGTATTTTCAACTTTTGATGCTGAATCAATATATATAAATAATGACTCATGATGTTGGAAGAAATTCGGACTTTGGACAATTATTGGCGAAGATAAAACCATTTGAATTTGAAAACAGAAACTTAAAACGTCAATTTCTCGAAATTACTTCAAGAAGACATATTTTCAACTTTTGATGCTGAATCAGTATATATAAATAAGGCTTCATAATGTTGGAAGAATATCGAACTTAGGACAATCATTGGCGAAGATACAACCGATTTAATGTGGAAACACAAACTTAAAACTTAAATATCTCGATTTCATTTCCAAAATACGTATTTTCAACTTTTGATGCAGAATCAGTATTTATATAAAGGGCTTCATAATGTTGAAAGAAATTCTAACTTTTGACAATTATTGGCGAAGATAAAACCATTTGAATTTGAAAACAGAAACTTAAAACGTCAAGCTCTCGATTTCATTTCAAGAATACATATTTTCCACTTTTGATGCATAATCAATATATATAAAAAGGCTTCATAATCTTGAATGAAATTCGAACTTTGGATAATTATTGGCGAAGATAAAACCATTTGAATTTGAAAACTCAAATTTAAAACTACATTTTGTCGATTATTTATTTCAAGAATACATATTTTCAACTTTTGATGCAGAATCAATATATATAAAAAGGGCTTCATAATGTTGAAAGAAATTCTAACTTTTGACAATTATTGGCGAAGATACAACTGATTTGTAAACAGAAACTTAAAAGGTCAATTTCATAATGTTATTGGAAGAAACATATTTTCGGACTTTGGACAATCATTATCGATATAATTTTATTTTTAATTTAAATACAACCATTTGAATTTGGAAACAGAAACTTAAAACGTAAATTTCTCGATTTTATTTCAAGAATACATATTTTCAACTTTAGATGCAGAATCAATATATACAAATAAGGCTTCATAATGTTGGAAGAAATTCGAACTTTTGACAATTATTGGCGAAGATACAACTGATGTAAGGTGTATTAAAAGGGCATCATAATGTTGGAAGAAATTCGGACTTTGGACAATTATTGGCGAAGATACAACCGTTTGAATTTGGAATCAGAAACTTAAAACGTAAATTTCTCTATTTTATTTCAAGAATACATATTTTCAACTTTTGATGCAGAATCAATATATATAAATAAGGCTTCATAATGTTGGAAGAAATTCGAACTTAGGACAATCATTGGCGAAGATACAACCGATTTAATGTGGAAACAGAAACTTAAAACGTCAATTTCTCGATTTAATCTCAAAAATACATATTTTCAACTTTTTATGCATAATCAATATATATAAAAGAACTTCATAATGTTGAAAGAAATTCTGACTTTGGACAATTATTGGCGAAGATAAAACCATTTGAATTTGAAAACGGAAACTTAAAACGTCAAGCTCTCGATTTCATTTCAAGAATACATATTTTCCACTTTTGATGCATAATCAATATATATAAAAGGGCTTCATAATTTTGAATGAAATTCGGACTTTGGATAATTATTGGCGAAGATAAAACCATTTGAATTTGAAAACTCAAATTTAAAAAAGACATTTTGTCGAATTTATTTCAAGAATACATATTTTCAACTATAGATGCAGAATCAATATATACAAATAAGGCTTCATAATTTTGGAAGAAATTCGGACTTTGGACAATTATTGGCGAATATACAACCGTTTCAATTTGGAAACAGATACTTAAAACGTCAATTTCTCGATTTCATCTCAAAAATACATATTTTCAACTTTTGATGCAGAATCAATATATATAAAAAGAGCTTCATAATGTTGAAAGAAATTCTAACTTTTGACAATTATTGGCGAAGATACAACCGTTTGAATTTAGAAACAGAAACTTAAAACGTAAATTTCTCGATTTTATTTCAAGAATGCATACTTTCAACTTTTGATGCAGAATCAATATATATAAATAATGACTTATGATGTTGGAAGAAATTCGGACTTTGGACAATTATTGGCGAAGATACAACCATTTGAATTTGGAAACAGAAACTTAAATCGAGAAATTCTTGATTTTATTTTATGAATACATATTTTCAACTTTAGATGCAGAATCAATATATATAAATATTCATAATGTTGAAAGAAATTCTAACTTTTGACAATTATTGGCGAAGATACAACTGATATAAGGTGTATTAAAAGGGCATCATTATGTTGAAAGAAATTCTGACTTTGGACAATTATTGGCGAAGATAAAACCGTTTGAATTTGGAAATAGAATCTTAAACCGTCAGTTTATCGATTTCATTTCAAATATACAAATTTTCAACTTTTAATGCAGAAACAATATATATAATAAGGGCTTCATAATGTTGGAAGAAATTCTGACTTTGGACAATTATTGGCGAAGATACAACCGATTTAATGAGGAAACAGAAACTTAAAACGCCAATTTCTCGATTTAATTTCATAAATACGCATTTTCAACTTTACCTTTTTTTGGACAATTATTGGCGAAGATAAAACCATTTGAATTTGAAAACAGAAACTTAAAACGTAAATTTCTCGATTTTATTTCATGAATACATACTTTAAACTTTTGATGCAGAATCAGTATATATAAAAAAGGCTTCATAATGTTGGAAGAATTTCGAACTTAGGACAATCATTGGCGAAGATACAACCGATTTAATGTGGAAACAGAAACTTAAAACGTCAATTTCTCGAAATTACTTCAAGAAGACATATTTTCAACTTTTGATGCAGAATCAATGTATATAAATAAGGACTCATGATGTTGGAAGAAATTCGGACTTTGGACAATTATTGGCGAAGATAAAACCATTTTAATTTACAAACAGAAACTTAAAACGTAAATTTCCCGATTTTATTTCAAAAATGCATACTTTCAACTTTGGATGCAGAATCAATATATATAAATAATGACTCATGATGTTGGAAGAAATTCGGACTTTGGACAATTATTGGCGAAGATACAACCATTTGAATTTGGAAACAGAAACTTAAAACGTAAATTTCTCGATTTTATTTCAAGAAGACATATTTTCAACTTTTGATGCAGAATCAATGTATATAAATAATGACTCATGATGTTGGAAGAAATTCGGTCTTTGGACAATTATTGGCGAAGATAAAACCGTTTGAATTTGAATACAGAATCTGAAAACGTGAGTTTATCGATTTCATTTCAAATATACGCATTTTCAACTTTTAATGCCGAAACAATATATATGTAAGAGGGCTTAATAATGTTGAAAGAAATTCTAACTTTTGACAATTATTGGCGAAGATACAACCGATTGAATTTAGAAACAGAAACTTAAAACGCAAATTTCTCGATTTAATTTCATAAATACGTATTTTCAACTTTATCTTTTTTTTGACAATTATTAGCGAAGGTAAAACCATTTGAATTTGAAAACAGAATCTTAAAACGTAAATTTCTCGATTTTATTTTATGAATACATATTTTCAACTTTTGATGCTGAATCTGTTTATATAAATAAGGCTTCATAATGTTGGAAGAAATTCGAACTTAGGACAATCATTGGCGAAGATACAACCGATTTAATGTGGAAACAGAAACTTAAAATGTCAATTTCTCGATTTCATCTCAAATACACATATTTTCAACTTTTTATGCATAATCAATATATATAAAAGGGCTTCATAGTGTTGAAAGAAATTCTGACTTTGGACAATTATTGGCGAAGATACAACCATTTGAATTTGGAAACAGGAACTTAGAACTTAAATTTCTCGATATTATTTCAATAATGCATGCTTTCAACTTTTGATGCAGAATCAATATATATAAATAAGGCTTCATAATGTTGGAAGAAATTCGGACTTTGGACAATTATTGGCGAAGATAAAACCGATTTAATTTGGAAACAGAAACTTAAAACATCAATTTATCGATTTCATTTCAAAAATACGTATTTTCAACTTTTGAATGCAGAATCAATATATATAAAAAAGGCTTCATAATGTTGGAAGAAATTCGGACTTTGGACAATTATTGGCGAAGATAAAACCGTTTGAATTTGAAAACAGAAACTTAAAACGTCAATTTCTCGATTTTATTTCAAAAATACATATTTTCAACTTTTGATGCAGAATCAATATATATAAAAAGGGCTTCATAATGTTGAAAGAAATTCTAACTTTTGACAATTATTGGCGAAGATAAAACCGATTTGAATTTGAAAACAGAAACTTAAAACGTCAATTTCTCGATTTCATTTCAAAAATACATATTTTCAACTTTTGATGCAGAATCAATATATATTAAAAGGGCTTCATAATGTTGGAAGAAATTCGGACTTTGGACAATTATTGGCGAAGATAAAACCGTTTGAATTTAGAAACAGAAACTTAAAACGTCAATTTCTCGAAATTACTTCAAGAAGACATATTTTCAACTTTTGATGCAGAATCAATATATATAAAAAGGACTTCATAATGTTGAAAGAAATTCTAACTTTTGACAATTATTGGCGAAGATACAACCATTTGAATTTGAAAACAGAAACTTAAAACGTCAATTTCTCGATTTTATTTCAAGAATACATATTTTCAACTTTTGATGCAGAATCAATATATATAAATAAGGCTTCATAATGTTGGAAGAAATTCGGACTTTGGACAATTATTGGCGAAGATACAACCGATTTAATTTGAAAACAGAAACTTAAAACGTCAATTTCTCGATTTTATTTCAAGAATACATATTTTCAACTTTTGATGCAGAATCAATATATATAAATAAGGCTTCATAATGTTGGAAGAAATTCGGACTTTGGACAATTATTGGCGAAGATACAACCGATTTGAATTTGGAAACAGAAACTTAAAACGTCAATTTCTCGATTTTATTTCAAGAATACATATTTTCAACTTTTGATGCAGAATCAATATATATAAAATAAGGATTCATAATGTTGGAAGAAATTCGGACTTTGGACAATTATTGGCGAAGATAAAACCGATTTGAATTTGGAAAACAGAAACTTAAACGTCAATTTCTCGATTTTATTTCAAGAATGCATATTTTCAACTTTTGATGCAGAATCAATATATATAAAAAAAGGCTTCATAATGTTGGAAGAAATTCGGACTTTGGACAATTATTGGCGAAGATACAACCGATTTGAATTTGGAAACAGAAACTTAAAACGTCAATTTCTCGATTTTATTTCAAAAATACATATTTTCAACTTTTGATGCAGAATCAATATATATAAAAAGGGCTTCATAATGTTGGAAGAAATTCGTACTTTGGACAATTATTGGCGAAGATAAAACCATTTGAATTTGAAAACAGAAACTTAAAACGTCAATTTCTCGATTTCATTTCAAAAATACATATTTTCAACTTTTGATGCAGAATCAATATATATTAAAAGGGCTTCATAATGTTGGAAGAAATTCTGACTTTGGACAATTATTGGCGAAGATACAACCGTTTGAATTTGAAATCAGAAACATAAAACGTCAATTTCTCGATTTTATTTCAAGAATACATATTTTCAACTAATATATATAAATAAGGCTTCATAATGTTGGAAGAAATTCGGACTTTGGACAATTATTGGCGAAGATAAAACCGATTTAATGTGGAAACAGAAACTTAAAACGTCAATTTCTCGATTTCATTTCAAAAATACATATTTTCAACTTTTGATGCAGAGTCAATATATATTAAAAGGGCTTCATAATGTTGGAAGAAATTCGGACTTTGGACAATTATTGGCGAAATACAACCGTTTGAATTTAAAAACAGAAACTTAAAACGTCAATTTCTCGATTTCATTTCAAAAATACATATTTTCAACTTTTGATGCAGAATCAATATATATAAAAAGGGCTTCATAATGTTGAAAGAAATTCTGACCTTGGACAATTATTGGCGAAGATACAACCGTTTGAATTTGAAAAGAGAAACATAAAACGTCAATTTGTCGATTTTATTTCAAGAATACATATTTTCAACTTTTGATGCAGAATCAATATATATAAATAAGGCTTCATAATGTTGGAAGAAATTCGGACTTTGGACAATTATTGTCCAAGATACAACCGATTTAATGTGGAAACTGAAACTAACACGTCAGTTTCTCGATTTCATTTCAAAATACGTTTTTTCAACTTTTGATGCAGAATCAATATATATAAATATGGCTTCATGATGTTGGAAGAAATTCGGACTTTGGACAATTATTGGCGAAGATAAAACCGTTTGAATTTGAAAACATAAACTTAAACCGTCAATTTATCGGTTTCATTTCAAAAATACATATTTTCAACTTTTAATGCAGAAACAATATATATAAATAAGGCTTCATGATGTTGGAAGAAATTCTGGGGAACTTTGAGGACAATTATTGGCGAAGATACAACCGATTTAATGTGGAAACAGAAACTTAAAACTTCAATTTATCGATTTAATTTCAAAAATACATATTTTCAACTTTTGATGCAGAATCAATATATACTAAATAAGGCTTCATAATGTTGGAAGAAATTCGGACTTTGGACAATTATTGGCGAAGATACAACCTGATGTAAGCAGAAACTTAAAACGGCATTTCATTATGTTGAAAGAAATTCGGACTTTGGACAATTATTGGCGAATATAAAACCGTTTGAATTTGGAAATAGAATACTTAAAACGTCAAGTTTTCGATTTCATTTCAAAAATACATATTTTCAACTTTTGATGCAGAATCAATATATATAATAAGGGCTTCATAATGTTGAAAGAAATTCTAACTTTGGACAATTATTGGCGAAGATACAACCGATTTAAATTTGAAAACAGAAACTTAAAACGTCAATTTCTCGATTTAAAAAATTTCATATTTCAACTTTTGATGCAGAATCAACTATATACCTTAATTTGAAATTTGACAATTATTGGCGAAGATAAAACCATTTGAATTTGAAAACAGAAACTTAAAACGTAAATTTCTCGATTTTATTTCAAAAATACATATTTTCAACTTTTGATGCTGAATCAATATATATAAATAAGGCTTCATAATGTTGGAAGAAATTCGGACTTTGGACAATTATTGGCGAAGATACAACCGATTTAATGTGGAAACAGAAACTTAAAACGTCAATTTCTCGATTTCATTTCAAAATACATATTTTCAACTTTTGATGCAGAATCAATATATATAAAAAGGGCTTCATAATGTTGGAAGAAATTCTGACTTTGGACAATTATTGGCGAAGATACAACCATTTTAATTTGAAAACAGAAACTTAAAACGTACAATTTCTCGATTTTATTTCAAAAATGCATATTTTCAACTTTTGATGCAGAATCAATATATATAAATAATGGCTTCATAATGTTGGAAGAAATTCGGACTTTGGACAATTATTGGCGAAGATACAACCATTTGAATTTGGAAACAGAAACTTAAAACGTAAATTTCTCGATTTTATTTCAAGAATACATATTTTCAACTTTTGATGCAGAATCAATATATATAAATAAGGGCTTCATAATGTTGGAAGAAATTCGGACTTTGGACAATTATTGGCGAAGATAAAACCGTTTGAATTTGAAACAGAAACTTAAAACGTCAATTTATCGATTTCATTTCAAAATACATATTTTCAACTTTTGATGCAGAATCAATATATATAAAAAGGGCTTCATAATGTTGGAAGAAATTCGGACTTTGGACAATTATTGGCGAAGATACAACCGATTTAATGAAGAAAACAGAAACTTAAAACGTCAATTTCTCGATTTAATTTCAAAAATACATATTTTCAACTTTTGATGCAGAATCAATATATATATAAAAGGGCTTCATAATGTTGGAAGAAATTCGGACTTTGGACAATTATTGGCGAAGATAAAACCATTTGAATTTGAAAACAGAAACTTAAAACGTAAATTTCTCGATTTTATTTCAAGAATACATATTTTCAACTTTTGATGCAGAATCAATATATATAAATAAGGCTTCATAATGTTGGAAGAAATTCGGACTTTGGACAATTATTGGCGAAGATACAACCGATTTAATGTGGAAACAGAAACTTAAAACGTAATTTCTCGATTTCATTTCAAAATACATATTTTCAACTTTTGATGCAGAATCAATATATATAAAAGGGCTTCATAATGTTGAAAGAAATTCTGACTTTGGACAATTATTGGCGAAGATACAACCATTTGAATTTGGAAACAGAAACTTAAAACGTCAATTTCTCGATATTCATTTCAAAAATACATATCTTTCAACTTTTGATGCAGAATCAATATATAAAAAAAGGATTCATAATGTTGGAAGAAATTCGGACTTTGGACAATTATTGGCGAAGATAAAACCGTTTGAATTTGAAAACAGAAACTTAAACCGTCAATTTATCGATTTCATTTCAAAAATACATATTTTCAACTTTTAATGCAGAATCAATATATATAAATAAGGCTTCATAATGTTGGAAGAAATTCGGACTTTGGACAATTATTGGCGAAGATACAACCGATTTGAATTTGGAAACAGAAACTTAAACAGGCAATTTCTCGATTTTATTTCAAAAATACATATTTTCAACTTTTGATGCAGAATCAATATATATAAATAAGGCTTCATAATGTAAGAAATTCGGACTTTGGACAATTATTGGCGAAGATACAACCGATTTAATATGGAAACAGAAACTTAAAACGTAAATTTCTCGATTTCATTTCAAAAATACATATTTTCAACTTTTGATGCAGAATCAATATATATTAAAAGGGCTTCATAATGTTGGAAGAAATTCGGACTTTGGACAATTATTGGCGAAGATAAAACCGTTTGAATTTGAAAACAGAAACTTAAAACGTCAAGTTCTCGATTTCATTTCAAAAATACATATTTTCAACTTTTGATGCAGAATCAATATATATAAAAGGGCTTCATAATGTTGGAAGAAATTCGGACTTTGGACAATTATTGGCGAAGATAAAACCATTTGAATTTGAAAACAGAAACTTAAAACGTCAAGTTCTCGATTTCATTTCAAAAATACATATTTTCAACTTTTGATGCAGAATCAATATATATTAAAAAGGGCTTCATAATGTTGGAAGAAATTCTGACTTTGGACAATTATTGGCGAAGATACAACCGTTTGAATTTGAAATCAGAAACATAAAACGTCAATTTCTCGATTTTATTTCAAGAATACATATTTTCAACTTTTGATGCAGAATCAATATATATAAATAAGGCTTCATAATGTTGGAAGAAATTCGGACTTTGGACAATTATTGGCGAAGATACAACCATTTGAATTTGAAAACAGAAACTTAAAACGTCAATTTCTCGATTTTATTTCAAGAATACATATTTTCAACTTTTGATGCAGAATCAATATATATAAAATAGGCTTCATAATGTTGGAAGAAATTCGGACTTTGGACAATTATTGGCGAAGATACAACCGATTTAATGTGAAAACAGAAACTTAAAACGTCAAGTTCTCGATTTTATTTCAAGAATACATATTTTCAACTTTTGATGCAGAATCAATATATATAAATAAGGCTTCATAATGTTGGAAGAAATTCGGACTTTGGACAATTATTGGCGAAGATAAAACCATTTGAATTTGAAAACAGAAACTTAAAACGTCAATTTCTCGATTTTATTTCAAAAATACATATTTTCAACTTTTGATGCAGAATCAATATATATAAAAAAGGCTTCATAATGTTGGAAGAAATTCGGACTTTGGACAATTATTGGCGAAGATAAAACCGTTTGAATTTGAAAACAGAAACTTAAAACGTCAATTTCTCGATTTTATTTCAAAAATACATATTTTCAACTTTTGATGCAGAATCAATATATATAAAAAAGGGCTTCATAATGTTGGAAGAAATTCGGACTTTGGACAATTATTGGCGAAGATACAACCGATTTAATGTGAAAACAGAAACTTAAAACGTCAATTTCTCGATTTTATTTCAAAAATACATATTTTCAACTTTTGATGCAGAATCAATATATATTAAAAGGGCTTCATAATGTTGGAAGAAATTCGGACTTTGGACAATTATTGGCGAAGATAAAACCGATTTGAATTTGGAAAACAGAAACTTAAAACGTCAATTTCTCGATTTTATTTCAAAATACATATTTTCAACTTTTGATGCAGAATCAATATATATAAAAAGGGCTTCATAATGTTGGAAGAAATTCGGACTTTGGACAATTATTGGCGAAGATAAAACCATTTGAATTTGAAAACAGAAACTTAAAACGTCAATTTCTCGATTTTATTTCAAAATACATATTTTCAACTTTTGATGCAGAATCAATATATATAAATAAGGGCTTCATAATGTTGGAAGAAATTCGGACTTTGGACAATTATTGGCGAAGATACAACCGATTTAATGTGGAAACAGAAACTTAAAACGTCAATTTCTCGATTTCATTTCAAAAATACATATTTTCAACTTTTGATGCAGAATCAATATATATTAAAAGGCTTCATAATGTTGGAAGAAATTCGGACTTTGGACAATTATTGGCGAAGATAAAACCATTTGAATTTGAAAACAGAAACTTAAAACGTCAAGTTCTCGATTTCATTTCAAAAATTTATTTCAAAAATACATATTTTCAACTTTTGATGCAGAATCAATATATATTAAAAGGGCTTCATAATGTTGGAAGAAATTCGGACTTTGGACAATTATTGGCGAAGATACAACCGTTTGAATTTGAAAACAGAAACTTAAAACGTCAATTTCTCGATTTTATTTCAAGAATACATATTTTCAACTTTTGATGCAGAATCAATATATATAAAAAAGGCTTCATAATGTTGGAAGAAATTCGGACTTTGGACAATTATTGGCGAAGATACAACCGATTTAATGTGGAAACAGAAACTTAAAACGTCAATTTCTCGATTTCATTTCAAAAATACATATTTTCAACTTTTGATGCAGAATCAATATATATAAATAAGGCTTCATAATGTTGGAAGAAATTCGGACTTTGGACAATTATTGGCGAAGATAAAACCGTTTGAATTTGAAAACAGAAACTTAAAACGTCAATTTCTCGATTTTATTTCAAAAATACATATTTTCAACTTTTGATGCAGAATCAATATATATAAATAAGGCTTCATAATGTTGGAAGAAATTCGGACTTTGGACAATTATTGGCGAAGATACAACCGATTTAATGTGGAAACAGAAACTTAAAACGTCAATTTCTCGATTTTATTTCAAAAATACATATTTTCAACTTTTGATGCAGAATCAATATATATTAAAAAGGGCTTCATAATGTTGGAAGAAATTCGGACTTTGGACAATTATTGGCGAAGATAAAACCATTTGAATTTGAAAACAGAAACTTAAAACGTCAAGTTCTCGATTTCATTTCAAAAATACATATTTTCAACTTTTGATGCAGAATCAATATATATTAAAAGGGCTTCATAATGTTGGAAGAAATTCGGACTTTGGACAATTAATGGCGAAGATAAAACCATTTGAATTTGAAAACAGAAACTTAAAACGTCAAGTTCTCGATTTCATTTCAAAAATACATATTTTCAACTTTTGATGCAGAATCAATATATATTAAAAGGGCTTCATAATGTTGGAAGAAATTCGGACTTTGGACAATTATTGGCGAAGATACAACCGTTTGAATTTGAAATCAGAAACATAAAACGTCAATTTCTCGATTTTATTTCAAGAATACATATTTTCAACTTTTGATGCAGAATCAATATATATAAATAAGGCTTCATAATGTTGGAAGAAATTCGGACTTTGGACAATTATTGGCGAAGATAAAACCGATTTAATGTGGAAACAGAAACTTAAAACGTAAATTTCTCGATTTTATTTCAAAAATACATATTTTCAACTTTTGATGCAGAATCAATATATATAAATAAGGCTTCATAATGTTGAAAGAAATTCGGACTTTGGACAATTATTGGCGAAGATACAACCGATTTAATGTGGAAACAGAAACTTAAAACGTCAAGTTCTCGATTTCATTTCAAAAATACATATTTTCAACTTTTGATGCAGAATCAATATATATAAAAAAGGCTTCATAATGTTGGAAGAAATTCGGACTTTGGACAATTATTGGCGAAGATAAAACCATTTGAATTTGAAAACAGAAACTTAAAACGTCAAGTTCTCGATTTTATTTCAAAAATACATATTTTCAACTTTTGATGCAGAATCAATATATATTAAAATAAGCTTCATAATGTTGGAAGAAATTCGGACTTTGGACAATTATTGGCGAAGATAAAACCATTTGAATTTGAAAACAGAAACTTAAAACGTCAATTTCTCGATTTTATTTCAAAAATACATATTTTCAACTTTTGATGCAGAATCAATATATATAATAAAAGGCTTCATAATGTTGGAAGAAATTCGGACTTTGGACAATTATTGGCGAAGATACAACCGATTTGAATTTGAAAACAGAAACTTAAAACGTCAATTTCTCGATTTTATTTCAAAAATACATATTTTCAACTTTTGATGCAGAATCAATATATATAAATAAGGCTTCATAATGTTGGAAGAAATTCGGACTTTGGACAATTATTGGCGAAGATAAAACCGATTTAATGTGGAAACAGAAACTTAAAACGTCAATTTCTCGATTTTATTTCAAAAATACATATTTTCAACTTTTGATGCAGAATCAATATATATAAATAAGGCTTCATAATGTTGAAAGAAATTCGGACTTTGGACAATTATTGGCGAAGATACAAACCGATTTGAATGTGGAAACAGAAACTTAAAACGTCAAGTTCTCGATTTCATTTCAAAAATACATATTTTCAACTTTTGATGCAGAATCAATATATATTAAAAAGGCTTCATAATGTTGGAAGAAATTCGGACTTTGGACAATTATTGGCGAAGATAAAACCATTTGAATTTGAAAACAGAAACTTAAAACGTCAAGTTCTCGATTTCATTTCAAAAATACATATTTTCAACTTTTGATGCAGAATCAATATATATTAAAAAGGCTTCATAATGTTGGAAGAAAATTTGAACTTTGGACAAAAAAAAAAACATATCAACTTTGAATTTGAAAACGAAGATAAAACCGATTTGAATTTGAAAACAGAAACTTAAAACGTCAAGTTCTCGATTTTATTTCAAAAATACATATTTTCAACTTTTGATGCAGAATCAATATATATTAAAAGGGCTTCATAATGTTGGAAGAAATTCGGACTTTGGACAATTATTGGCGAAGATACAACCGTTTGAATTTGAAAACAGAAACTTAAAACGTCAATTTCTCGATTTTATTTCAAAAATACATATTTTCAACTTTTGATGCAGAATCAATATATATAAATAAGGCTTCATAATGTTGGAAGAAATTCGGACTTTGGACAATTATTGGCGAAGATACAACCGATTTAATGTGGAAACAGAAACTTAAAACGTCAATTTCTCGATTTTATTTCAAAAATACATATTTTCAACTTTTGATGCAGAATCAATATATATAAATAAGGGCTTCATAATGTTGGAAGAAATTCGGACTTTGGACAATTATTGGCGAAGATAAAACCGATTTGAATGTGAAAACAGAAACTTAAAACGTCAAGTTCTCGATTTTATTTCAAAAATACATATTTTCAACTTTTGATGCAGAATCAATATATATTAAAATAAGGCTTCATAATGTTGGAAGAAATTCGGACTTTGGACAATTATTGGCGAAGATAAAACCGATTTGAATTTGAAAACAGAAACTTAAAACGTCAATTTCTCGATTTCATTTCAAAAATACATATTTTCAACTTTTGATGCAGAATCAATATATATTAAAAAAGGGCTTCATAATGTTGGAAGAAATTCGGACTTTGGACAATTATTGGCGAAGATAAAACCGTTTGAATTTGAAAACAGAAACTTAAAACGTCAATTTCTCGATTTTATTTCAAAAATACATATTTTCAACTTTTGATGCAGAATCAATATATATAAAAAAGGCTTCATAATGTTGGAAGAAATTCGGACTTTGGACAATTATTGGCGAAGATACAACCGATTTAATGTGGAAACAGAAACTTAAAACGTCAATTTCTCGATTTTATTTCAAAAATACATATTTTCAACTTTTGATGCAGAATCAATATATATTAAAAAGGCTTCATAATGTTGGAAGAAATTCGGACTTTGGACAATTATTGGCGAAGATAAAACCGATTTGAATTTGAAAACAGAAACTTAAAACGTCAATTTCTCGATTTTATTTCAAAAATACATATTTTCAACTTTTGATGCAGAATCAATATATATAAAATAAGGCTTCATAATGTTGGAAGAAATTCGGACTTTGGACAATTATTGGCGAAGATAAAACCGATTTGAATGTGAAAACAGAAACTTAAAACGTCAATTTCTCGATTTTATTTCAAGAAATACATATTTTCAACTTTTGATGCAGAATCAATATATATAAAATAAGGCTTCATAATGTTGGAAGAAATTCGGACTTTGGACAATTATTGGCGAAGATAAAACCGATTTGAATGTGGAAACAGAAACTTAAAACGTCAATTTCTCGATTTCATTTCAAAAATACATATTTTCAACTTTTGATGCAGAATCAATATATATAAAAAGGGCTTCATAATGTTGGAAGAAATTCGGACTTTGGACAATTATTGGCGAAGATAAAACCGATTTGAATTTGAAAACAGAAACTTAAAACGTCAAGTTCTCGATTTTATTTCAAAAATACATATTTTCAACTTTTGATGCAGAATCAATATATATAAAAAAGGCTTCATAATGTTGGAAGAAATTCGGACTTTGGACAATTATTGGCGAAGATACAACCGATTTGAATGTGAAAACAGAAACTTAAAACGTCAATTTCTCGATTTTATTTCAAAAATACATATTTTCAACTTTTGATGCAGAATCAATATATATAAATAAGGCTTCATAATGTTGGAAGAAATTCGGACTTTGGACAATTATTGGCGAAGATACAACCGATTTAATGTGGAAACAGAAACTTAAAACGTCAATTTCTCGATTTCATTTCAAAAATACATATTTTCAACTTTTGATGCAGAATCAATATATATAAAAGGGCTTCATAATGTTGGAAGAAATTCGGACTTTGGACAATTATTGGCGAAGATAAAACCGATTTGAATGTGAAAACAGAAACTTAAAACGTCAAGTTCTCGATTTTATTTCAAAAATACATATTTTCAACTTTTGATGCAGAATCAATATATATTAAAAAGGGCTTCATAATGTTGGAAGAAATTCGGACTTTGGACAATTATTGGCGAAGATACAACCGATTTAATGTGGAAACAGAAACTTAAAACGTCAATTTCTCGATTTTATTTCAAAAATACATATTTTCAACTTTTGATGCAGAATCAATATATATAAAAAAGGCTTCATAATGTTGGAAGAAATTCGGACTTTGGACAATTATTGGCGAAGATAAAACCGATTTGAATTTGGAAACAGAAACTTAAAACGTCAATTTCTCGATTTTATTTCAAAAATACATATTTTCAACTTTTGATGCAGAATCAATATATATTAAAAAGGCTTCATAATGTTGGAAGAAATTCGGACTTTGGACAATTATTGGCGAAGATACAACCGATTTGAATTTGAAAACAGAAACTTAAAACGTCAATTTCTCGATTTCATTTCAAAAATACATATTTTCAACTTTTGATGCAGAATCAATATATATAAAAAAGGGCTTCATAATGTTGGAAGAAATTCGGACTTTGGACAATTATTGGCGAAGATAAAACCGATTTGAATGTGAAAACAGAAACTTAAAACGTCAATTTCTCGATTTTATTTCAAAAATACATATTTTCAACTTTTGATGCAGAATCAATATATATAAAAAAGGCTTCATAATGTTGGAAGAAATTCGGACTTTGGACAATTATTGGCGAAGATAAAACCGATTTGAATGTGGAAAACAGAAACTTAAAACGTCAAGTTCTCGATTTCATTTCAAAAATACATATTTTCAACTTTTGATGCAGAATCAATATATATTAAAAAGGCTTCATAATGTTGGAAGAAATTCGGACTTTGGACAATTATTGGCGAAGATAAAACCGATTTGAATGTGAAAACAGAAACTTAAAACGTCAAGTTCTCGATTTCATTTCAAAAATACATATTTTCAACTTTTGATGCAGAATCAATATATATTAAAAGGGCTTCATAATGTTGGAAGAAATTCGGACTTTGGACAATTATTGGCGAAGATACAACCGTTTGAATTTGAAAACAGAAACATAAAACGTCAATTTCTCGATTTTATTTCAAAAATACATATTTTCAACTTTTGATGCAGAATCAATATATATAAAAAGGGCTTCATAATGTTGGAAGAAATTCGGACTTTGGACAATTATTGGCGAAGATACAACCGATTTGAATGTGGAAACAGAAACTTAAAACGTCAAGTTCTCGATTTTATTTCAAAAATACATATTTTCAACTTTTGATGCAGAATCAATATATATTAAAAAGGCTTCATAATGTTGGAAGAAATTCGGACTTTGGACAATTATTGGCGAAGATAAAACCATTTGAATTTGAAAACAGAAACTTAAAACGTCAAGTTCTCGACTTCATTTCAAAAATACATATTTTCAACTTTTGATGCAGAATCAATATATATTAAAATGGCTTCATAATGTTGGAAGAAATTCGTACTTTGGACAATTAATGGCGAAGATAAAACCATTTGAATTTGAAAACAGAAACTTTAAACGTCAAGTTCTCGATTTCATTTCAAAAATACATATTTTCAAATTTTGATGCAGAATCAATATATATTAAAAGGGCTTCATAATGTTGGAAGAAATTTGGACATTGGACAATTATTGGCGAAGATACAACCGTTTGAATTTGAAATCAGAAACATAAAACGTCAATTTCTCGATTTTATTTCAAGAATACATATTTTCAACAATATATATAACTAAGGCTTCATAATGTTGAAAGAAATTCGGACTTTGGACAATTATTGGCGAAGATACAACCGATGTAAGATGGAAACAGAAACTTAAACCGTAAATTTCTCGATTTTATTTAATAAATACATATTTACAACTTTTGATGCAGTGTCAATATATATAAACAAGGCTTCATAATGTTGGAAGAAATTCGAACTTTGGACAATTATTGGCGAAGATACAACCGATTTAATGTGAAAACAGAAACCTCTCGATTTTATTTCAAGAATGCATACTTTCACCTTTTGATACAGAATCAATACATTAAAATAATGACTCATGATGTTGGAAGAAATTCGGAATTTGGACAATTATTGGCGAAGATAAAACCATTTGAATTTGGAAACACAAACTTAAAACGTTAATTTCTCGATATTATTTCAAGAATGCATACTTTCAACTTTTGATGCAGAATCAATATATAAAAATAATGATTCATGATGTTGGAAGAAATTCTGACTTTCGACAATTATTGGCGAAGATAAAACCTTTTGAAACAGAAACTTAAACCGGCAATTTATCGATTACATATCAAATATACGTATTTTCAACTTTTAATGCAGAAACAAAATATATAACAAGGGCTTCATAATGTTGAAAGAAATTCTAACTTTTGACAATTATTGGCGAAGATACAACCATTTGAATTTGGAAACAGAAACATAAAACGTCAATTTCTCGAAATTACTTCAAGAAGACATATTTTCAACTTTTGATGCAGAATCAATATATATAAAAAGGGCTTCATAATGTTGGAAGAAATTCGGACTTTGGACAATTATTGGCGAAGATACAACCGATTTAATGTGGAAACAGAAACTTAAAACGTCAATTTCTCGATTTTATTTCAAAAATACATATTTTCAACTTTTGATGCAGAATCAATATATATAAATAAGGCTTCATAATGTTGGAAGAAATTCGGACTTTGGACAATTATTGGCGAAGATAAAACCGATTTGAATTTGGAAACAGAAACTTAAAACGTCAAGTTCTCGATTTCATTTCAAAAATACATATTTTCAACTTTTGATGCAGAATCAATATATATTAAAAAGGCTTCATAATGTTGGAAGAAATTCGGACTTTGGACAATTATTGGCGAAGATAAAACCGATTTGAATTTGAAACAGAAACTTAAAACGTCAAGTTCTCGATTTCATTTCAAAAATACATATTTTCAACTTTTGATGCAGAATCAATATATATATAAAAAGGGCTTCATAATGTTGAAAGAAATTCTAACTTTTGACAATTATTGGCGAAGATACAACCGATTTGAATGTGGAAACAGAAACTTAAAACGTCAAGTTCTCGATTTTATTTCAAAAATACATATTTTCAACTTTTGATGCAGAATCAATATTATATAAAAGGGCTTCATAATGTTGGAAGAAATTTGGACAATTATTGGAAAAAAAAAAAAAAAAACTCAATTCAAAATCAATATAAAAAAGGCTCAAATGTTGGAAAACAATTATTGGCGAAGATACAACCGATTTGAATTTGGAAACAGAAACTTAAAACGTCAATTTCTCGATTTTATTTCAAAAATACATATTTTCAACTTTTGATGCAGAATCAATATATATAAAAAAGGCTTCATAATGTTGGAAGAAATTCGGACTTTGGACAATTATTGGCGAAGATACAACCGATTTGAATTTGGAAACAGAAACTTAAAACGTCAATTTCTCGATTTTATTTCAAAAATACATATTTTCAACTTTTGATGCAGAATCAATATATATTAAAAGGGCTTCATAATGTTGGAAGAAATTCGGACTTTGGACAATTATTGGCGAAGATAAAACCGATTTGAATTTGAAAACAGAAACTTAAAACGTCAAGTTCTCGATTTCATTTCAAAAATACATATTTTCAACTTTTGATGCAGAATCAATATATATAAAAAAGGCTTCATAATGTTGGAAGAAATTCGGACTTTGGACAATTATTGGCGAAGATACAACCGATTTGAATTTGGAAACAGAAACTTAAAACGTCAATTTCTCGATTTTATTTCAAAAATACATATTTTCAACTTTTGATGCAGAATCAATATATATAAATAAGGCTTCATAATGTTGGAAGAAATTCGGACTTTGGACAATTATTGGCGAAGATACAACCGATTTGAATTTGGAAACAGAAACTTAAAACGTCAATTTCTCGATTTTATTTCAAAAATACATATTTTCAACTTTTGATGCAGAATCAATATATATAAATAAGGGCTTCATAATGTTGGAAGAAATTCGGACTTTGGACAATTATTGGCGAAGATACAACCGATTTGAATTTGGAAAACAGAAACTTAAAACGTCAATTTCTCGATTTTATTTCAAAAATACATATTTTCAACTTTTGATGCAGAATCAATATATATTAAAAAGGGCTTCATAATGTTGGAAGAAATTCGGACTTTGGACAATTATTGGCGAAGATACAACCGTTTGAATTTGAAAACAGAAACTTAAAACGTCAATTTCTCGATTTTATTTCAAGAATACATATTTTCAACTTTTGATGCAGAATCAATATATATAAATAAGGCTTCATAATGTTGGAAGAAATTCGGACTTTGGACAATTATTGGCGAAGATACAACCGATTTGAATGTGGAAACAGAAACTTAAAACGTCAAGTTCTCGATTTCATTTCAAAAATACATATTTTCAACTTTTGATGCAGAATCAATATATATTAAAAGGGCTTCATAATGTTGGAAGAAATTCGGACTTTGGACAATTATTGGCGAAGATACAACCATTTGAATTTGGAAACAGAAACTTAAAACGTCAATTTCTCGATTTTATTTCAAGAATACATATTTTCAACTTTTGATGCAGAATCAATATATATAAATAAGGCTTCATAATGTTGGAAGAAATTCGGACTTTGGACAATTATTGGCGAAGATACAACCGATTTGAATTTGGAAACAGAAACTTAAAACGTCAATTTCTCGATTTTATTTCAAAAATACATATTTTCAACTTTTGATGCAGAATCAATATATATAAAAAAGGCTTCATAATGTTGGAAGAAATTCGGACTTTGGACAATTATTGGCGAAGATACAACCGATTTGAATTTGGAAACAGAAACTTAAAACGTCAAATTCTCGATTTTATTTCAAAAATACATATTTTCAACTTTTGATGCAGAATCAATATATATAAAAAGGGCTTCATAATGTTGGAAGAAATTCGGACTTTGGACAATTATTGGCGAAGATACAACCGATTTGAATTTGGAAACAGAAACTTAAAACGTCAATTTCTCGATTTTATTTCAAAAATACATATTTTCAACTTTTGATGCAGAATCAATATATATAAAAAGGCTTCATAATGTTGGAAGAAATTCGGACTTTGGACAATTATTGGCGAAGATACAACCGATTTGAATTTGGAAACAGAAACTTAAAACGTCAATTTCTCGATTTTATTTCAAGAATACATATTTTCAACTTTTGATGCAGAATCAATATATATAAAA
Organism: Drosophila murphyi; assembly: GCA_018904325.1. NCBI lineage: Eukaryota > Metazoa > Arthropoda > Insecta > Diptera > Drosophilidae > Drosophila > Drosophila murphyi. The sequence continues at coordinate 15,156 of JAEIFX010000284.1, read as the reverse complement.
AGGGCTTCATAATGTTGGAAGAAATTCGGACTTTGGACAATTATTGGCGAAGATACAACCATTTGAATTTGGAAACAGAAACTTAAAACGTCAATTTCTCGATTTTATTTCAAAAATACATATTTTCAACTTTTGATGCAGAATCAATATATATAAATAAGGCTTCATAATGTTGGAAGAAATTCGGACTTTGGACAATTATTGGCGAAGATACAACCGATTTGAATGTGGAAACAGAAACTTAAAACGTAAATTTCTCGATTTTATTTCAAAAATACATATTTTCAACTTTTGATGCAGAATCAATATATATAAAAAGGGCTTCATAATGTTGGAAGAAATTCGGACTTTGGACAATTATTGGCGAAGATACAACCATTTGAATTTGGAAACAGAAACTTAAAACGTCAATTTCTCGATTTTATTTCAAAAATACATATTTTCAACTTTTGATGCAGAATCAATATATATAAAAAAGGCTTCATAATGTTGGAAGAAATTCGGACTTTGGACAATTATTGGCGAAGATACAACCTGAATTTGGAAAAAAAGAAACTTAAAACGTCAATTTCTCGATTTTATTTCAAAAATACATATTTTCAACTTTTGATGCAGAATCAATATATATTAAAAGGGCTTCATAATGTTGGAAGAAATTCGGACTTTGGACAATTATTGGCGAAGATACAACCATTTGAATTTGGAAACAGAAACTTAAAACGTCAATTTCTCGATTTAATTTCAAGAATACATATTTTCAACTTTTGATGCAGAATCAATATATATAAATAAGGCTTCATAATGTTGAAAGAAATTCGGACTTTGGACAATTATTGGCGAAGATACAACCGATTTGAATTTGGAAACAGAAACTTAAAACGTCAATTTCTCGATTTTATTTCAAAAATACATATTTTCAACTTTTGATGCAGAATCAATATATATAAAAAGGGCTTCATAATGTTGGAAGAAATTCGGACTTTTGACAATTATTGGCGAAGATACAACCATTTGAATTTGGAAACAGAAACTTAAAACGTCAATTTCTCGATTTTATTTCAAGAATACATATTTTCAACTTTTGATGCAGAATCAATATATATAAAAAAGGCTTCATAATGTTGGAAGAAATTCGGACTTTGGACAATTATTGGCGAAGATACAACCGATTTGAATTTGGAAACAGAAACTTAAAACGTCAATTTCTCGATTTCATTTCAAAAATACATATTTTCAACTTTTGATGCAGAATCAATATATATAAAAAGGGCTTCATAATGTTGGAAGAAATTCGGACTTTTGACAATTATTGGCGAAGATACAACCATTTGAATTTGGAAACAGAAACTTAAAACGTCAATTTCTCGATTTTATTTCAAGAATACATATTTTTAACTTTTGATGCAGAATCAATATATATAAATAAGGCTTCATAATGTTGGAAGAAATTCGAACTTTGGACAATTATTGGCGAAGATACAACCATTTGAATTTGGAAACAGAAACTTAAAACGTCAATTTCTCGATTTTATTTCAAAAATACATATTTTCAACTTTTGATGCAGAATCAATATATATAAAAAAGGCTTCATAATGTTGGAAGAAATTCGGAACTTTGGACAATTATTGGCGAAGATACAACCGATTTAATTGTGGAAACAGAAACTTAAAACGTCAATTTCTCGATTTCATTTCAAAAATACATATTTTCAACTTTTGATGCAGAATCAATATATATTAAAAGGGCTTCATAATGTTGGAAGAAATTCGGACTTTTGACTATTATTGGCGAAGATACAACCATTTGAATTTGGAAACAGAAACTTAAAACGTCAATTTGTCGATTTTATTTCAAGAATACATATTTTCAACTTTTGATGCAGAATCAATATATATAAATAAGCTTCATAATGTTGAAAGAAATTCGGACTTTGGACAATTATTGGCGAAGATACAACCATTTGAATTTGGAAACAGAAACTTAAAACGTCAATTTCTCGATTTTATTTCAAAAATACATATTTTCAACTTTTGATGCAGAATCAATATATATAAAAAGGGCTTCATAATGTTGGAAGAAATTCGGACTTTTGACAATTATTGGTGAAGATACAACCATTTGAATTTGGATACAGAAACTTAAAACGTCAATTTCTCGAAAACACTTCAAGAATACATATTTTCAACTTTTGATGCAGAATCAATATATATAAAAAAGGCTTCATAATGTTTAAAGAAATTCTAAGTTTTGACTATTATTGGCGAAGATACAACCGATTTGAATTTGGAAACAGAAACTTAAAACGTCAAGTTCTCGATTTCATTTCAAAAATACATATTTTCAACTTTTGATGCAGAATCAATATATATTAAAAGGGCTTCATAATGTTGGAAGAAATTCGGACTTTTGACTATTATTGGCGAAGATACAACCATTTGAATTTGGAAACAGAAACTTAAAACCGGCAATTTCTCGATTTTATTTCAAGAATACATATTTTCAACTTTTGATGCAGAATCAATATATATAAATAAGGCTTCATAATGTTGGAAGAAATTCGAACTTTTGACAATTATTGGTGAAGATACAACGATTTGAATTTGGATACAGAAACTTAAAACGTCAATTTCTCGAAAACACTTCAAGAATACATATTTTCAACTTTTGATGCAGAATCAATATATATAAAAAAGGCTTCATAATGTTTAAAGAAATTCTAAGTTTTGACTATTATTGGCGAAGATACAACCGTTTGAATTTGGAAACAGAAACTTAAAACGTCAATTTCTCGAATTTATCTCAAAATTACATATTTTCAACTTTTGATGCAGAATCAATATATATAAAAAGGGCTTCATAATGTTGAAAGAAATTCTAACTTTTGACTATTATTGGCGAAGATACAACCATTTGAATTTGGAAACAGAAACTTAAAACGTCAATTTCTCGAATTTACCTCAAAACTACATATTTTCAACTTTTAATGCAGAATCAATATATATAAAAAGGGCTTCATAATGTTGAAAGAAATTCTAACTTTGGACAATTATTGGCGAAGATACAACCATTTGAATTTGGAAACAGAAACTTAAAACGTAAATTTCTCGATTTTATTTCAAAAATACATATTTTCAACTTTTGATGCAGAATCAATATATATAAAAAGGGCTTCATAATGTTGGAAGAAATTCGGACTTTCGACTATTATTGGCGAAGATACAACCATTTGAATTTGGAAACAGAAACTTAAAACGTCAATTTGTCGATTTTATTTCAAGAATACATATTTTCAACTTTTGATGCAGAATCAATATATATAAAAAAGGCTTCATAATGTTGGAAGAAATTCGGACTTTGGACAATTATTGGCGAAGATACAACCGATTTAAATTTGGAAACAGAAACTTAAAACGTCAATTTCTCGATTTCATTTCAAAAATACGTATTTTCAACTTTTGATGCAGATTCAATATATATTAAAAGGGCTTCATAATGTTGAAAGAAATTCTAACTTTTGACTATTATTGGCGAAGATACAACCATTTGAATTTGGAAACAGAAACTTAAAACGTGAATTTCTCGAATTTACCTCAAAATTACATATTTTCAACTTTTGATGCAGAATCAATATATATAAAAAGGGCTTCATAATGTTGAAAGAAATTCGAACTTTGGACAATTATTGGCGAAGATACAACCATTTGAATTTGGAAACAGAAACTTAAACCGGCAATTTCTCGATTTTATTTCAAGAATACATATTTTCAACTTTTGATGCAGAATCAATATATATAAATAAGGCTTCATAATGTTGGGCGAAATTCGAACTTTGGACAATTATTGGCGAAGATACAACCGATTTGAATGTGGAAACAGAAACTTAAAACGTAAATTTCTCGAATTTACCTCAAAATTACATATTTTCAACTTTTGATGCAGAATCAATATATATTAAAAGGGCTTCATAATGTTGAAAGAAATTCTTACTTTTGACAATTATTGGCGAAGATACAACCATTTGAATTTGGAAACAGAAACTTAAAACGTCAATTTCTCGATTTTATTTCAAGAATACATATTTTTTAACTTTAGATGCAGAATCAATATATATAAATAAGGCTTCATAATGTTGGGCGAAATTCGAACTTTGGACAATTATTGGCGAAGATACAACCGATTTGAATGTGGAAACAGAAACTTAAAACGTAAATTTCTCGATTTCATTTCAAAAATACGTATTTTCAACTTTTGATGCAGAATCAATATATGTTAAAAGGGCTTCATAATGTTGGAAGAAATTCGGACTTTGGACAATTATTGGCGAAGATAAAACCATTTGAATTTGAAAACAGAAACTTAAAACGTCAAGTTCTCGATTTCATTTCAAAAATACATATTTTCAACTTTTGATGCAGAATCAATATATATAAAAAGGGCTTCATAATGTTGGAAGAAATTCGAACTTTCGACTATTATTGGCGAAGATACAACCATTTGAATTTGGAAACAGAAACTTAAAACGGCAATTTCTCGATTTTATTTCAAGAATACATATTTTCAACTTTTGATGCAGAATCAATATATATAAATAAGGCTTCATAATGTTGGGAGAAATTCGAACTTTGGACAATTATTGGCGAAGATACAACCGATTTGAATGTGGAAACAGAAACTTAAAACGTAAATTTCTCGATTTCATTTCAAAAATACATATTTTCAACTTTTGATGCAGAATCAATATATATTAAAAGGGCTTCATAATGTTGGAAGAAATTCGGACTTTGGACAATTATTGGCGAAGATACAACCATTTGAATTTGGAAACAGAAACTTAAAACGTCAATTTCTCGATTTTATTTCAAAAATACATATTTTCAACTTTTGATGCAGAATCAATATATATAAAAAGGGCTTCATAATGTTGGAAGAAATTCGGACTTTTGACAATTATTGGCGAAGATACAACCATTTGAATTTGGAAACAGAAACTTAAAACGTCAATTTCTCGATTTTATTTCAAGAATACATATTTTCAACTTTTGATGCAGAATCAATATATATAAAAAAGGCTTCATAATGTTGGAAGAAATTCTAACTTTGGACAATTATTGGCGAAGATACAACCATTTGAATTTGGAAACAGAAACTTAAAACGTCAATTTCTCGATTTTATTTCAAGAATACATATTTTCAACTTTTGATGCAGAATCAATATATATAAAAAAGGCTTCATAATGTTGGAAGAAATTCGAACTTTGGACAATTATTGGCGAAGATACAACCATTTGAATTTGGAAACAGAAACTTAAAACGTCAATTTCTCGATTTTATTTCAAAAATACATATTTTCAACTTTTGATGCAGAATCAATATATATAAAAAAGGCTTCATAATGTTGGAAGAAATTCGAACTTTGGACAATTATTGGCGAAGATACAACCGATTTGAATTTGGAAACAGAAACTTAAAACGTCAATTTCTCGATTTTATTTCAAGAATACATATTTTCAACTTTTGATGCAGAATCAATATATATTAAAAGGGCTTCATAATGTTGAAAGAAATTCTAACTTTTGACTATTATTGGCGAAGATACAACCGTTTGAATTTGGAAACAGAAACTTAAAACGTCAATTTCTCGATTTTATTTCAAGAATACATATTTTCAACTTTTAGATGCAGAATCAATATATATAAAAAAGGCTTCATAATGTTGGAAGAAATTCGGACTTTGGACAATTATTGGCGAAGATACAACCGATTTGAATTTGGAAACAGAAACTTAAAACGTCAATTTCTCGATTTCATTTCAAAAATACATATTTTCAACTTTTGATGCAGAATCAATATATATAAAAAGGGCTTCATAATGTTGGAAGAAATTCGAACTTTTGACTATTATTGGCGAAGATACAACCATTTGAATTTGGAAACAGAAACTTAAAACGTCAATTTCTCGATTTTATTTCAAGAATACATATTTTCAACTTTTGATGCAGAATCAATATATATAAAAAAGGCTTCATAATGTTGGAAGAAATTCGAACTTTTGACAATTATTGGCGAAGATACAACCATTTGAATTTGGAAACAGAAACTTAAAACGTCAATTTCTCGATTTTATTTCAAAAATACATATTTTCAACTTTTGATGCAGAATCAATATATATAAAAAAGGCTTCATAATGTTGGAAGAAATTCGAACTTTGGACAATTATTGGCGAAGATACAACCATTTGAATTTGGAAACAGAAACTTAAAACGTCAATTTCTCGATTTTATTTCAAAAATACATATTTTCAACTTTTGATGCAGAATCAATATATATAAAAAGGGCTTCATAATGTTGAAAGAAATTCGAACTTTTGACAATTATTGGCGAAGATACAACCATTTGAATTTGGAAACAGAAACTTAAAACGTCAATTTCTCGATTTTATTTCAAGAATACATATTTTCAACTTTTGATGCAGAATCAATATATATAAAAAGGGCTTCATAATGTTGGAAGAAATTCGAACTTTGGACAATTATTGGCGAAGATACAACCGATTTGAATTTGGAAACAGAAACTTAAAACGTCAATTTCTCGATTTCATTTCAAAAATACATATTTTCAACTTTTGATGCAGAATCAATATATATAAAAAGGGCTTCATAATGTTGGAAGAAATTCGGACTTTGGACAATTATTGGCGAAGATACAACCATTTGAATTTGGAAACAGAAACTTAAAACGTCAATTTCTCGATTTTATTTCAAAAATACATATTTTCAACTTTTGATGCAGAATCAATATATATAAAAAGGGCTTCATAATGTTGGAAGAAATTCGAACTTTGGACAATTATTGGCGAAGATACAACCATTTGAATTTGGAAACAGAAACTTAAAACGTCAATTTCTCGATTTTATTTCAAGAATACATATTTTCAACTTTTGATGCAGAATCAATATATATAAAAAAGGCTTCATAATGTTGGAAGAAATTCGAACTTTGGACAATTATTGGCAAAAAAAAAATCAATTAACTTTTTTGAAGATACAACCATTTGAATTTGGAAACAGAAACTTAAAACGTCAATTTCTCGATTTTATTTCAAAAATACATATTTTCAACTTTTGATGCAGAATCAATATATATAAAAAGGGCTTCATAATGTTGGAAGAAATTCGGACTTTTGACAATTATTGGCGAAGATACAACCATTTGAATTTGGAAACAGAAACTTAAAACGTCAATTTCTCGATTTTATTTCAAAAATACATATTTTCAACTTTTGATGCAGAATCAATATATATAAAAAGGGCTTCATAATGTTGGAAGAAATTCGAACTTTGGACAATTATTGGCGAAGATACAACCATTTGAATTTGGAAACAGAAACTTAAAACGTCAATTTCTCGATTTTATTTCAAAAATACATATTTTCAACTTTTGATGCAGAATCAATATATATAAAAAGGGCTTCATAATGTTGGAAGAAATTCGAACTTTGGACAATTATTGGCGAAGATACAACCATTTGAATTTGGAAACAGAAACTTAAAACGTCAATTTCTCGATTTTATTTCAAAAATACATATTTTCAACTTTTGATGCAGAATCAATATATATAAAAAGGGCTTCATAATGTTGGAAGAAATTCGAACTTTGGACAATTATTGGCGAAGATACAACCATTTGAATTTGGAAACAGAAACTTAAAACGTCAATTTCTCGATTTTATTTCAAAAATACATATTTTCAACTTTTGATGCAGAATCAATATATATAAAAAGGGCTTCATAATGTTGGAAGAAATTCGAACTTTGGACAATTATTAGGCGAAGATACAACCGATTTGAATTTGGAAACAGAAACTTAAAACGTCAATTTCTCGATTTTATTTCAAAAATATTTTCAAACTTTTGATGCAGAATCAATATATATAAAAAGGGCTTCATAATGTTGGAAGAAATTCGGACTTTGGACAATTATTGGCGAAGATACAACCGATTTGAATTTGGAAACAGAAACTTAAAACGTCAAGTTCTCGATTTTATTTCAAAAATACATATTTTCAACTTTTGATGCAGAATCAATATTTATAAAAAGGGCTTCATAATGTTGAAAGAAATTCTAACTTTCGACTATTATTGGCGAAGATACAACCATTTGAATTTGGAAACAAAAACTTAAAACGTCAATTTCTCGATTTTATTTCAAGAATACATATTTTTAACTTTTGATGCAGAATCAATATATATAAATAAGGCTTCATAATGTTGAAAGAAATTCGAACTTTGGACAATTATTGGCGAAGATACAACCATTTGAATTTGGAAACAGAAACTTAAAACGTCAATTTCTCGATTTTATTTCAAAAATACATATTTTCAACTTTTGATGCAGAATCAATATATATAAAAAGGGCTTCATAATGTTGAAAGAAATTCTAACTTTCGACTATTATTGGCGAAGATACAACCATTTGAATTTGGAAACAGAAACTTAAAACGTCAATTTGTCGATTTTATTTCAAGAATACATATTTTCAACTTTTGATGCAGAATCAATATATATAAAAAGGGCTTCATAATGTTGGAAGAAATTCGGACTTTGGACAATTATTGGCGAAGATACAACCGATTTGAATTTGGAAACAGAAACTTAAAACGTCAAGTTCTCGATTTCATTTCAAAATACATATTTTCAACATTTTGATGCAGAATCAATATATATTAAAAGGGCTTCATAATGTTGGAAGAAATTCGGACTTTCGACTATTATTGGCGAAGATACAACCATTTGAATTTGGAAACAGAAACTTAAAACGTCAATTTCTCGATTTTATTTCAAGAATACATATTTTCAACTTTTGATGCAGAATCAATATATATAAAAAAGGCTTCATAATGTTGGAAGAAATTCGAACTTTGGACAATTATTGGCGAAGATACAACCATTTGAATTTGGAAATAAGAAACTTAAACCGTCAATTTCTCGATTTTATTTCAAGAATACATATTTTCAACTTTTGATGCAGAATCAATATATATAAATAAGGGCTTCATAATGTTGGAAAGAAATTCGAACTTTGGACAATTATTGGCGAAGATACAACCGATTTGAATTGTGGAAACAGAAACTTAAAACGTAAATTTCTCGATTTCATTTCAAAAATACGTATTTTCAACTTTTGATGCAGAATCAATATATATTAAAAGGGCTTCATAATGTTGGAAGAAATTCGGACTTTCGACTATTATTGGCGAAGATACAACCATTTGAATTTGGAAACAGAAACTTAAAACGGCAATTTCTCGATTTTATTTCAAGAATGCATATTTTTTAACTTTAGATGCAGAATCAATATATATAAATAAGGCTTCATAATGTTGAGCGAAATTCGAACTTTGGACAATTATTGGCGAAGATACAACCGATTTGAATGTGGAAACAGAAACTTAAAACGTAAATTTCTCGATTTCATTTCAAAAATACGTATTTTCAACTTTTGACGCAGAATCAATATATGTTAAAAGGGCTTCATAATGTTGGAAGAAATTCGGACTTTGGACAATTATTGGCGAAGATAAAACCATTTGAATTTGAAAACAGAAACTTAAAACGTCAAGTTCTCGATTTCATTTCAAAAATACATATTTTCAACTTTTGATGCATAATCAATATATATAAAAAGGGCTTGATAATGTTGGAAGAAATTCGGACTTTCGACTATTATTGGCGAAGATACAACCATTTGAATTTGGAAACAGAAACTTAAACCGGGAATTTCTCGATTTTATTTCAAGAATGCATATTTTCAACTTTTGATGCAGAATCAATATATATAAATAAGGCTTCATAATGTTGGGCGAAATTAAAACTTTGGACAATTATTGGCGAAGATACAACCGATTTGAATGTGGAAACAGAAACTTAAAACGCCAATTTCTCGATTTAATTTCATAAATACGTATTTTCAACTTTTGAAGAACTTTTTTTTATAAAAGGGCTTATAATCGTTGAAAGAAATTCGGACTAAAACCATTTGAATTTGAAAACAGAAACTTAAAACGTAAATTTCTCGATTTCATTTCAAAAATACGATATTTTCAACCTTTTGATGCAGAATCAATATATATTAAAAGGGCTTCATAATGTTGGAAGAAATTCGGACTTTGGACAATTATTGGCGAAGATAAAACCATTTGAATTTGAAAACAGAAACTTAAAACGTCAAGTTCTCGATTTCATTTCAAAAATACATATTTTCAACTTTTGATGCAGAATCAATATATATAAAAAGGGGCTTCATAATGTTGGAAGAAATTCGAACTTTCGACTATTATTGGCGAAGATACAACCATTTGAATTTGGAAACAGAAACTTAAACCGGCAATTTCTCGATTTTATTTCAAGAATGCATATTTTCAACTTTTGATGCAGAATCAATATATATAAAAAAGGCTTCATAATGTTGGGCGAAATTCGAACTTTGGACAATTATTGGCGAAGATACAACCGATTTGAATGTGGAAACAGAAACTTAAAACGTAAATTTCTCGATTTCATTTCAAAAATACGTATTTTCAACTTTTGATGCAGAATCAATATATATTAAAAGGGCTTCATAATGTTGGAAGAAATTCGGACTTTGGACAATTATTGGCGAAGATACAACCATTTGAATTTGGAAACAGAAACTTAAAACGTCAAGTTCTCGATTTCATTTCAAAAATACGTATTTTCAACTTTTGATGCAGAATCAATATATATTAAAAGGGCTTCATAATGTTGGAAGAAATTCGGACTTTCGACTATTATTGGCGAAGATACAACCATTTGAATTTGGAAACAGAAACTTAAAACGACAATTTGTCGATTTTATTTCAAGAATATATATTTTTAACTTTAGATGCAGAATGAATATATACAAATAAGGCTTCATAATGTTGGAAGAAATTCGGACTTTGGACAATTATTGGCGAAGATACAACCATTTGAATTTGGAAACAGAAACTTAAAACGGCAATTTCTCGATTTTATTTCAAGAATGCATATTTTCAACTTTTGATGCAGAATCAATATATATAAATAAGGCTTCATAATGTTGGAAGAAATTCGAACTTTGGACAATTATTGGCGAAGATACAACCATTTGAATTTGGAAACAGAAACTTAAAACGGCAATTTCTCGATTTTATTTCAAGAATACATATTTTCAACTTTTGATGCAGAATCAATATATATAAATAAGGCTTCATAATGTTGGGCGAAATTCGAACTTTGGACAATTATTGGCGAAGATACAACCGATTTGAATTTGTGGAAACAGAAACTTAAAACGTCAATTTCTCGATTTCATTTCAAAATACGTATTTTCAACTTTTGATGCAGAATCAATATATATTAAAAGGGCTTCATAATGTTGGAAGAAATTCGGACTTTCGACTATTATTGGCGAAGATACAACCATTTGAATTTGGAAACAGAAACTTAAAACGTCAATTTGTCGATTTTATTTCAAGAATACATATTTTCAACTTTTGATGCAGAATCAATATATATAAATAAGGCTTCATAATGTTGGAAGAAATTCGGACTTTGGACAATTATTGGCGAAGATACAACCGATTTAAATTTGGAAACAGAAACTTAAAACGTCAAGTTCTCGATTTTATTTCAAAAATACATATTTTCAACTTTTGATGCAGAATCAATATATATAAAAAAAAGGCTTCATAATGTTGGAAGAAATTCGGACTTTTGACTATTATTGGCGAAGATACAACCATTTGAATTTGGAAACAGAAACTTAAAACGTCAATTTCTCGATTTTATTTCAAGAATACATATTTTCAACTTTTGATGCAGAATCAATATATATAAATAAGGCTTCATAATGTTGAAAGAAATTCGGACTTTGGACAATTATTGGCGAAGATACAACCATTTGAATTTGGAAACAGAAACTTAAAACGTCAATTTCTCGATTTTATTTCAAAAATACATATTTTCAACTTTTGATGCAGAATCAATATATATAAAAAGGGCTTCATAATGTTGGAAGAAATTCGGACTTTCGACTATTATTGGCGAAGATACAACCATTTGAATTTGGAAACAGAAACTTAAAACGTCAATTTCTCGATTTTATTTCAAGAATACATATTTTCAACTTTTGATGCAGAATCAATATATATAAAAAAGGCTTCATAATGTTGGAAGAAATTCGGACTTTGGACAATTATTGGCGAAGATACAACCATTTGAATTTGGAAACAGAAACTTAAAACGTCAATTTCTCGATTTTATTTCAAGAATACATATTTTCAACTTTTGATGCAGAATCAATATATATAAAAAAGGCTTCATAATGTTGGAAGAAATTCGAACTTTGGACAATTATTGGCGAAGATACAACCATTTGAATTTGGAAACAGAAACTTAAAACGTCAATTTCTCGATTTTATTTCAAAAATACATATTTTCAACTTTTGATGCAGAATCAATATATATAAAAAAGGCTTCATAATGTTGGAAGAAATTCGAACTTTGGACAATTATTGGCGAAGATACAACCGATTTGAATTTGGAAACAGAAACTTAAAACGTCAATTTCTCGATTTTATTTCAAAAATACATATTTTCAACTTTTGATGCAGAATCAATATATATAAAAAGGGCTTCATAATGTTGGAAGAAATTCGGACTTTTGACTATTATTGGCGAAGATACAACCATTTGAATTTGGAAACAGAAACTTAAAACGTCAATTTCTCGATTTTATTTCAAGAATACATATTTTCAACTTTTGATGCAGAATCAATATATATAAATAAGGCTTCATAATGTTGGAAGAAATTCGAACTTTGGACAATTATTGGCGAAGATACAACCGATTTGAATTTGGAAACAGAAACTTAAAACGTCAATTTCTCGATTTCATTTCAAAAATACGTATTTTCAACTTTTGATGCAGAATCAATATATATAAAAAGGGCTTCATAATGTTGGAAGAAATTCGGACTTTTGACAATTATTGGCGAAGATACAACCATTTGAATTTGGAAACAGAAACTTAAAACGTCAATTTGTCGATTTTATTTCAAGAATACATATTTTCAACTTTTGATGCAGAATCAATATATATAAAAAAGGCTTCATAATGTTGAAAGAAATTCGGACTTTGGACAATTATTGGCGAAGATACAACCATTTGAATTTGGAAACAGAAACTTAAAACGTCAATTTCTCGATTTTATTTCAAGAATACATATTTTCAACTTTTGATGCAGAATCAATATATATAAAAAGGGCTTCATAATGTTGAAAGAAATTCTAACTTTTGACAATTATTGGCGAAGATACAACCGTTTGAATTTAGAAACAGAAACTTAAAACGGCAATTTCTCGAAATTACTTCAAGAAGACATATTTTCAACTTTTGATGCAGAATCAATATATATAAAAAGGGCTTCATAATGTTGAAAGAAATTCGAACTTTGGACAATTATTGGCGAAGATACAACCGATTTGAATTTGGAAACAGAAACTTAAAACGTCAATTTCTCGATTTCATTTCAAAAATACATATTTTCAACTTTTGATGCAGAATCAATATATATAAAAAGGGCTTCATAATGTTGAAAGAAATTCTAACTTTTGACTATTATTGGCGAAGATACAACCGTTTGAATTTGGAAACAGAAACTTAAAACGTCAATTTCTCGATTTTATTTCAAGAATACATATTTTCAACTTTTGATGCAGAATCAATATATATAAATAAGGCTTCATAATGTTGGAAGAAATTCTAACTTTGGACAATTATTGGCGAAGATACAACCATTTGAATTTGGAAACAGAAACTTAAAACGTCAATTTCTCGATTTTATTTCAAAAATACATATTTTCAACTTTTGATGCAGAATCAATATATATAAAAAAGGCTTCATAATGTTGAAAGAAATTCTAACTTTGGACAATTATTGGCGAAGATACAACCATTTGAATTTGGAAACAGAAACTTAAAACGTCAATTTCTCGATTTTATTTCAAGAATACATATTTTCAACTTTTGATGCAGAATCAATATATATAAATAAGGCTTCATAATGTTGGAAGAAATTCGAACTTTGGACAATTATTGGCGAAGATACAACCGATTTGAATGTGGAAACAGAAACTTAAAACGTAAATTTCTCGATTTAATTTCAAAAATACGTATTTTCAACTTTTGATGCAGAATCAATATATATAAAAAGGGCTTCATAATGTTGGAAGAAATTCAGACTTTGGACAATTATTGGCGAAGATACAACCATTTGAATTTGAAAACAGAAACTTAAAACGTCAAGTTCTCGATTTCATTTCAAAAATACATATTTTCAACTTTTGATGCAGAATCAATATATATTAAAAGGGCTTCATAATGTTGGAAGAAATTCGGACTTTTGACTATTATTGGCGAAGATACAACCATTTGAATTTGGAAACAGAAACTTAAAACGTCAATTTGTCGATTTTATTTCAAGAATACATATTTTCAACTTTTGATGCAGAATCAATATATACAAATAAGGCTTCATAATGTTGGAAGAAATTCGGACTTTGGACAATTATTGGCGAAGATACAACCGATTTAAGGTGGAAACAGAAACTTAAAACGTCAAGTTCTCGATTTCATTTAAAAATACATATTTTCAACTTTTGATGCAGAATCAATATATATTAAAAGGGCTTCATAATGTTGGAAGAAATTCGGACTTTCGACTATTATTGGCAAAGATACAACCATTTGAATTTGGAAACAGAAACTTAAAACGACAATTTGTCGATTTTATTTCAAGAATATATATTTTTAACTTTTGATGCAGAATCAATATATACAAATAAGGCTTCATAATGTTGAAAGAAATTCTAACTTTTGACAATTATTGGCGAAGATACAACCGTTTGAATTTAGAAACAGAAACTTAAAACGTCGATTTATCGAAATTACTTCAAGAAGACATATTTTCAACTTTTGATGCAGAATCAATATATATAAAAAAGGATTCATGTTGTTGGAAGAAATTCTGACTTTTGACAATTATTGGCGAAGATACAACCATTTGAATTTGGAAACAGAAACTTAAACCGGCAATTTTTAGATTTCATTTCA
>JAEIFX010000283.1:0-39902 GCA_018904325.1 Drosophila murphyi | reverse complement strand
GGGTAGGCCTGACGCCGATTTGGTCAAAGAACATCTTTCAAGTGTCATTAGTATTGAAAGTGAAGCTTAGCTGGTCCGTGAGCCGGGGAAAAGGCCGAGCCACGTTGCCGCTGAAGTAAATCTGGAGCTAAAAATAAAAATAGAATTTAATAATTAGTTTACAGGCCCATAAAAATTCCTTGAAGATATCATACCTGGGAATGGGGTTTACAAAGTAGGTCGAGTTTTCGAGTCTTTACAGTTTAGTTATTGTCATTACAGTTTGGTTATTGTCAACGTTATCCGACTTTGAGAACGCGCAAACAATAGAATTAATTAATATTCCAGAATAGAGAGGAACAGTTGTAGGCGAGCTAGAAAGATAAGGGAGTGCTTTGGCGTGTGATATTAAATTATTTTCGTTGCGTGTTGTATGGTTTGTTACCTGTAGGTGGCGTCATACGGTGTTACCCTCATCTCACCCATCCTAATGTTTAAATTGTATATTCGAGAATGCTGAGTTTCAATTTTGAGTGTTAGTTTTTTGTAATAAGTCGATTTCCAGTGATAGCCTTGTTCTCAACATTATTGTTGCAATACAATTTTGAATTAGAGATTAGGTTAGTCAAATATTTATTATGGGCTACATAACATTGTTTCTGAGCTACTTATTGATTGTTGGTATATTTATTGAATTTTTATTTATTTAATACATATATAGATTTAATCAATGTTTATATGTTGCCTATTTAATAAAATAATATTTATTTTCCCACTGGAGACTGAGTAGAAGTGTTTAAGGTACAAATAATTATTTCCCTTACGTATTTATGCATATAAATAATTATTAATTAAAAATACGTTTTTTTTTTTTGTTGTATGTTGAAATATATTTAAAATTAATAATTACATGAGCGAATGGGTATTCAGGCAATCGAGGAAAGTGCGGCGTAGCGGGGACTTTCAGAGAGATAGAGAGCAAGAGAGAATGGGTCCAACCACTCCCGCACAAAATACCAAACCCACCGAAGAAGTGGAGAGTAACTCTCACCCAGCCGGAATGCGTAGCAGAAAAGATGTAGCGGGTACCTCGTCATCAACGCATCAAACCCGGAGCGAAGTGGAACTGAGCAGTGAACTGAAGTCGGCTATTTATGTAGCGATAGCCCACGCGCACTAGACTTACAGAGCATCGCTGTCCCAGGAAATGAGCGCTTTTAAAGAGACAATGGAGGGCAGCATGTTAAGTTTCATGCGGTTGGTGCTAAGATCGCGGCTATCCAGCTGTTTCTCGGACTACGATTTAATTAAACTGATTAAAATGAATGTCAGAGATCAGCTATCAAGGATCATTTACCCGATGCCTATAGCCAACCTCCAGAAACTGCGCGAGGAGTGCCAAGACGCGGAAAGGATGCGCGTTCCAATTCGGCCAAAAGCAATCACCTCCCATAGATACCGCCTCCGTTAGTAATTATAAGCTTGTAAGTAAGGATAAAGAAATAATTAATATTATTGCAAAAGTTAATCAAATAAACCATAGTATTAACTTACCAAACACCAGATTGTCACAACGTAAATCCCTAGAGCAGAGTCAAGCGGAGTAAGCCCAAGCGAGGTAAAGGATATTTAAAGATGCACAGTATAAAGTTCAGCGAGCAAAATTAAAATTCCAACAACGAAAAGCGAGACAAAACAGTTTGTGGGCAGCCAAAAGATCGGCGATGCGCACTAATAGCAGGCCATTCGCCAAGGTATGGATCGCTCACAAGGAACTCGATGGCCTGTTAGACACAGGGGCTTTAGTGAGTTTGCTGGGACATGGTAGTGCTGATCTGGTAAAGGAGTTAGGATTAAATTTACAGAAAGCTTGCTCGACTGTACAAATCGCTGGAGGATCTCCCCAACGCATCATGGGAAAGATACGGACCGCCTTGACCTATAATGGAATCACCAATGACGTCGATCTCTTTGGTTGTCCAAGACAACCGCTGTATTTAGGTGTAGATCTCTGGCGTAGATTTGGATTAGCTCCTCATATAAAAGGCCTGGAAGGAGATGTGGGGGTGTTAGACGAAATTGAGCTAAAGCAATTATCGAAAAGCTATCCTACTGAACCACATACCTTATCAAGGGAACAACTGGAGCGGGTTAAGGCCAAATTTAGATCGTTCGCTGAATTCGGTCTAGGCAGGACATCGCTGGAAAAGCACGAAACTCGACTTGTCAAGGATACAGTAGCGGTGAAAGAACGCTTCTATCCAGTTTCACCAGCGATAGGTTAGGGTAGGTTATATCGGCTATCAGCCCGATGGGCTGACACACTTAGGTGATATTTGGCCCGTTGTCATACCGAATGGGATCTAGGGATCTTCTCCTGCAGTCGTGCCTCCAAATCTTTCCAAGGCATGTCAAACATTTAACCAGCGAGATGCGTTAATGAATTTCGCTATCTTGGCCGGTCTCATATGACGGAGCTCCGATAAACCAGTTAGTGAGTAGTTTCCCAGGAGTTCCAGCCTTTTCCTGGCAAGTGCTGGGCAGAGGCAGAAGTGTTCCGGAGATTTCACTTTTTCCTCCTCTATGCAGCTTCTGCAAAAGTTATTGTATGGCACCTGGAGTCTGTTGGCATGAATACCGACCAGCCAGTGCCCCGTTAGAGCCCGGATCACTGCAGAATAGTCAGTCCGACTCAGACTGCACAGCTCTTTGCTGCGCATGGAGTTGATGATTGGCCATGTCTGGTGTGCTATACGGGCACAGATGGCATTTTGCCATTTTGTGCATGACCTACGCTTGTACTCCTCCTTGTTGTTGAGCTTACAGGTAACTAGAGGCATACTTATACCTTCCTTGTCCGCGAGGAGTGGTAGTATGGTGCCTTTCCTAGCTAATTCATCGGCTTTACCGTTGCCTTCAATGTCTTGGTGACCAGGAACCCATATCAGGCTAATAGCATGCTTTTTAGTCATTTCGTGTAGAGATTTGTGGCAGCTTGTTATTGATATCGAATTGGAAGATATCGAGCTGATGGATTTAATTACTGCATGACTGTCAATATATATGTTTATATAGCCAGGGCTAACTTTGAGCCTCTCTAGGCAGTCTATAGCTTCCTTTATGGCCTCTACCTCAGCTTGAAAGACACTGCAGTGTGTTGGAAGGCTGAAGGATAACTGTATGTTGAGTTGCTCGGAGTAGAATCGTCCGCCTACGCGGTTGTCTAGCTTGAAGCCGTCCGTAAAAAGGTTATGGTTGCCGGTGGGCCGGGGGTGCCATCAACCCATTCCTCCCATTGAGGGAAGTATATATTGAAGGGAGTTTCCAGTTGTGTTACTGGCACGCAGTAATCTGTTTTTGAAGGTTTCCCTTCTAGGATAGAGGCATGGCCAATGCTCTGAGTAGTCCAGGCGAGGGATTCCCTGAGTCGTATGGTAATGAATGTTGCATTTTCCATTCCTTGTCCTTCAAGACATGGGATGTCCAGAATAGCGTCCAGTGGCTTACTAGATGTGGTATAAAGCGCCCCTGATATGCTTAGTTCAGCCATGCGCTGAGTTTAGAAACGGTGGTTTTCTTTTTTAGACAGGGCACCATACTGCGACGGCATTTAGGTCTGAATATGGATGTGTATAACCATCGAACGATATTTGGGGACATACCCCACTTCAGCCCAATTTCCTGCACGTATATAGGGCGACTGCTGCCTTTTTAACCCGTGTTTGGATATTGAGGTTCCAGTCTAGTTTCTTATCCAGTGTCAGTCCTAGGAAATTGGCACTGTTGTTGAAGAGTAGATTCACATTATTTAGTCGAGGTGGGACAAGAGAAGGGGCCTTGTAATTTCTTGTAAAAAGAACAAGTTCCGTTTTATTTGGGTTTACCCCTATTCCATTCTCTTGTACCCAGCCTGACAGTATTTTTAGTTTACTAATCATGAGGTCATAGAGAGTTTGTGCGTATTTTCTCCTGAAAATTACATGTCGGTGGGATGCGACTAGTCTTCAGAATCTTCCTGAAGATTTCGTGTAGCCAGTTTATGGCTGTATTGCCCACCTTTTGTAGTTGGGCTAGGCTTATTTGATCTGGGCCTGGAGATTTGAACGGCTTGAAGCTTTTTACTGCCCATTTAATGTTACCTTTGTGTATAAGAGACTTTAAAGATGCGCACTCTATACAGTTGGTTTCTGCGCACTTCGGGGACTGCTCGGAGCAGGGAAGTGTGTTTTAAGGAGGATATCCAGTGACTCTTCACTGGAGGACGACCATGAGTTGTCATCCTTTTTCAGATAACCTATATATTGATATGAACGAACTTAACAAATCCGGTTAATTTAGGAAGACGCCCACTCCCGCCCAAAGAAAGATAAAAACCTATATCTCCCGCAATTTAATATCTACGGATACCAAACTTGGAAGGAAGCTGAACTATAAATTAATTTCAGCCACGCCCACAACCTCCCCCAAAATCACCTAAAGCTCATATCTGCCGTAATTTTAAAGGCGAACTTGGATGTTTGATTATTAAAAATCTCATTAAAAGATCGGTATTTCTTGGCTACAGCCACCTTGTTCTTTCCTACATATTATCAATGACTATTACTTATGGTATCAAAGCATTTCGTAGCCGGTTATCGGTTAAAAATGGGTAAAAAGGGTATAACGGTTTTGTGCAAATGTATGTAACTGGCTGAAGCAAGTATCTCAGATCCCATAAAGTATATATATTCTTGATCAAGGTCAACAGCCTAGTCGATATAGCCATGTCCCTCTGTGCGTCCATGTATCCGTCTGATCACGCAGATCTCAGAGACTATAAGAGCTAGCCACTTAAAATTTGGAATATTGGTTCTTGTATACCAGGCGCTGATCAAGTTTTCTTTATTTTATCGATAACTGCTTCCGTTTCTCGATTGTCGATTCATTTAAATCACCGACAGTAATAAATGCTACAATTTTAAAGGTGGAATCTTCTAAATAATACATAATATGCATGTGCATATTATTGATTAACTGTCCAATTTCATCACGATCGGATAACAATTACCCAAGTTACTGTCGAAGATAATTTATCACATTGATCTCATTTCTATCATTATAAAGAGAAATGTCGACGCGAGCGTCAATATCTCTTTGTGTGTAATCTGCATAGCCCCGATTGCGTGTACGTATATATGTATGTATTTATGTATATGTACACGTGTATGTTGCCAGTCAGCTAGGATCAGATCGGGCTTTTAAATAAAAACATGCGCACTTTTTTTGTACTGTTCAGTGCCTGAGCTTGCTATAAGAAATGAGTGCACTTGCATACCTGCTCAATTATTTGTGTGCAAAACTTATTATACGGAAATTTGCCAATAGTGTTTTGAATATATTTAACACCTGCGTTCAGGTAAATCCTAGTCAAGCTCACTCGACTACAGCAATCTTACTTGCTTTTATTTGGACGTTGAAGAACTAAAGTTAGTTAACGCTGGTACCCAGGCCAATTGTAACCCACCTTCCATCCAACTGACCGAGGCGCGCGCCGGATAGCATGGGGTAACGAAGATCGCGAATTGCTAATATGATGACATAACACAACAGCATTAATCAAAAAATAAAAAAAGCACTACTTATAAATGGGATAATCGGTTTATAACGTGAGCATAAGATCTTAAGGATTCCCCAAATCCTCAGCACTTTCAAAATGATCAACTGATTAGCCATTAAAGGAATATTTATTTAAAAGGGGTATTCGTGCGTCTGCTTGGTGGCCGCATAATCATCTAATATGAGCGACATCTCCCATACCGCCAGATACTGCTGTCCCTTTGTCCTCGCCTTCTGTTGCCTTGCAGATCAGCGAACTCAGCAACAATAACAACAACGCCAATAACGCAAATACTAACAATTCCAGGAGCTACAACAATGACATCAAAAAGAACACCGTGAACAACAAAAACAATGTCCACAAAAACATTAAAACACCAATAATGCCAACAACAACACTAACAAAAACAACAAAAATAACACCAATATCAACGTCAACAATTTCAACTGCAACAACGCCAACAAAAAAAGGAAAATTGCGATAGTTGAAGATGAAATTGACTTGGATGCAGTGCCGCCTACTTCTGCTGGAGCTCCTGCAGCGCCACAAGCGCTCGAGGATCTGCTGTCAGATTCTGACGCAGATGTCGAGTCGGTCGACATGGAAGAGATGTTTCCGCCGAGTGCGTCTACTAGTAATTAAGTTACTCACGATGAGGACCCCAATTTAAGCACTGCCGCTGAGATACGCGATTGTTCCCTATCAAACGCACCAAATTTTGACTCTGTTGAAGTTCGGCCAACAAGACCATCTAAACCTCCCCCACTCATTGCTGAGGGTATCACCAACGTTGTTGGTCTACTGGAAGCACTAAATGATGTCACGCCGCCTGACAGCTTTATGCTAAAATGCAGTGGTGGTGGTACAGTCAGGGTAATGCCAAATGGTATTGACGCCTACAGGGCAATTCAGAGATTGTTCACGGATAAGCGAATCCCGTTTCATTCATACCAATTGAAAGAAGATAGAGGTTTCCGCGTGGTGATCAGGGGACTGCATCCATCCCTGCAGAAAATGGATCGCATTAGAGATGAGCTGGCCAGACTTGGGCCGCGGTGTCCAAACCATCTTTAGTCGCGTTACTAAAAAGGAGCTGAATCTGTGTTATTTGGAGTTGGAGCCGGCTACAAATAACAAAGAAATATTCAATCTACGCTCCATCTCTCAAGTGCGCATTTCAGTTGAATGCCCTGACCGCCATATGGACATTCCCCAGTGCCACCGTTGCCAGGAGTTCGGCCATACGATGAAATACTGCCAAAAGCAGCATCGCTGCGTGAAGTGTGGTTCAGCACATGCAAGTCGGGTGTGCGAAAAACCTTTGGACGCTGACCCTAAATGTGCTAACTGCGGTGGTAACCATCCAGTAAGTTGGAAGGGATGCCTAGCATATCAGCGCGTTGCCAAAGAACGGAAGCTTGTGGCTCAGTCACGAAGGCCGGCCCAAGATCCTACAAAAATCGCGCCCAAGAAGCCCGGCACCCATTCGCAGGGAAAATTTTTCTTATGCTAATGCTGCCAGACTTCAAACGGCTCCTCAGGCTACTCAGGCGCTGCAGCAACTTGGGCAATAGCAACAGCGTCACCGTCAGCAGCAGGCTCATACTCAACAACAAACTCAACAGCAACACTGCCAGCAGCCTAAGCAGCAGCAAAAATCACTTTCATCGGTTCAGCAAGTTGTAAGGCCTGAGCAACAGCACAAAAAGAAAACTCGACGTCACAAAGTTCGCCAGATGCTTAGGCATCCAGAGCACACCCAGCAACAACAAAAACACTCGCAGCAACGCCAGCAGCAGCAACGCCCGCAGCAGCAACACCAACAGCAACAGCACATACAACAAGAACGGCAGCAATAACCACGACATCAACAACAACACCAGCAGCCACAGCACCAGCAAAATCAGCACCCCCTCTGAAACAATTTCAGCAAGTGCAGCAGCCTCATCTGTACCATGAGCACTCCCAGCTCCTTATGTCAAAATTCGACAAGTTCAGTGAGACACTAATGACAGTGATGAGCCTGTTGCACGCTGCACTTACAAACAAATCAGCCAAATTGGGTTGCGCATTGGCTTGTGGAACGCCAATGGCTTTGCAATTAACGCCAATGAGTTGGAGTCATTTATTCAACGCCATCAAATAGATGTAATTTTGGTCTTCGAGACACAGTACTGCTCCAGGTCGTACTACAGGCTACCAGGTTACGATATTCACCTTGCCAATCATCCGTCGGATCGCATGCGTGGCGGAGCAGCAGTGATCATAAAATCTTAATTGCAACATCATGCACTGACTTCATTAAGTTGGCCATGCGCACAATGTGCTGTCGTTAAAGTCTCTATTGATCAAGGCGAAGTAGTCCTAGCGGCTGTCTATTGTCCACCACGATTTGTGTGGGAAATAGAAGACTTTAAGTGACTCTTGAAGAGCTTGACCCCAAGTTCCTGATTGCTGGAGACTGGAATGCTCAACACCATCTCTGGGGTGCAGCGTTGGACACTCGCCGTGGTATTTCGCTTGCAGATTGCGTGAGAGACTCAACCTCCAAGTACTTGCCACAGGAGTGCAACGCACTACTCGTACGGAAACCATAGGCCAACAGCAAAGAACTTCGCTGTGTACGCTGGGATCCGGTCTGACTGTATTGGCATATCCGAGAGAATTGAGCTTAACTCTGATCACTTCCCTTTGATCGTTGAGAACAGAGTGGCTGCAGCTCTGAATACTCCCAAGATACGTCTTCTGCCGCGCAAGGCAAACATCTCCCGATTCCGGCAGAGGTTGGATCAGCTTGTCAACTTGAACATGGAACTGAGTTCGCCGGCTGATATTGACGACGCAGCGAAGTTATTCCTGCGTAATATTAACGTGGCGGCGGAATACTCCTTGCTCGGCCAACTACCGTATTCACCTCCCAGTCTAGCTCAGCCTCTTTTAAAACAAGTGCTTTTGGATCTGGTAAGGTACAAGAGAGCACTGCGTCGTCGATATATGCGCTCACGCTCCGTTGGATCTAAGTGACTTTAGGCGAGCAAATATTTCCAGGATATGCTTCTCAATGCCGATCCCAATAAGACTTATGGATTCAATTTGTGGAAGGCGTTGTGTCAAGCGGAAGCCACTCAGGCGGATCCCCATTATGGACAACACTTGGTGTCGAACGGATGCAGATTTTGCATCGGCGTTTGCGGATGAGCCAGAAGGTCGCTTCACGCCTTTTGCACTTGTATCACCCAGCCAGGTACAGGATACTGAAACATTTTCAAATGAAGATCTCGATCCTGTACAACCGATCACACCTATCGCCCCTAGTGAGGTCCGCTTACAGATTCGCAGACTTAAGTCCACTAAGGCCCCTGGTTATGATGGCATTGGGTCATTCCTGATCATCAATTTGACTTCAGGCATCACCATCGTACACCAGAGCAAGTTCATCGAGTAGTACAGCATGTCCTCGAGGCCTTGTAAAATAAGCAGTACAGCTCTGCCGTCTTTCTGGATATCCAACAGGCCTTTGATCGCGTACGGCATGATGGCTTTTTAAGCTTAAGTCCCTGCTACCATCGGCGAAGTATTTACTGCTCAGGTCTTACCTGCTTGGCCGTTCTTTTATGTTTGAAGTTCGGGGCGAGCGATCAAACATCCGCCGCATTAGAGCGGCGCAGGGTAGTGTCCTTGGACCTGCCTTGTACACATTGTACACCGCGGACTTGACAATCCCAGTAGCCAGAAACACGCTGCTTGACACTGTATTCCTTGCTAACTCCACCACTGCTTGGAGAGCAGCTGCGGTTACGCAGATTCTTGGATGGCTTTAGTACTTGGGCCAACCGGTGGAACATCTGCGTCAACGGGAGCAAGTCTCAACACCGCACGTTTGCGCTCAGAAATGGTAACTGTCCAACTGTTCGACTCAACAAAATGGTCATACCTCAGGAGAACCATGTTCGCTACTTGGGTATATATCTTAAAAGGAAACTTATGCAGCGTGGAAAGAAAACGGCAGCAGCTTGTAGATCCAAAAAAAAAAAAAAAAAACTAAACTCAACTGGTTTCTGAGGCCATCTAGCAAACTCAGCTTGAGCAACCAGCTGCTGGTATACAGGAGCATCATCATACCCACATGGACATATGGGATTCCATTTTGGGGCACAGGTGCAGAACAAGGTGCTCAGAGACATCTCTGGTGCTACCCCATACGTGAGTAAAAGGACGCTGCGTTGAATATGTTTTTAATATTGCTGTGTCCTTCCGAGCAGCAGCCGCTTTGGTAAAGGGTTTTTTTTTCAGGATGATGAGGACTAGTTTTTTTTTTGTTGCATGGCATTTGTGGTTATTGTTGCTAGTTTGCTTTAACCAAAAAACAAAACAATATATAAGTAATAAAATTAAAGTTTTACACAGTAAAAACAATATGAGAACTTTAACATAATTCTTATGGCAAGTCATTGTACAGCTGCGTTTTAAAAATGCACACATACAAAACACTTCAATTCGAATACCTAAAAATCATCTAAATAAGTCTATTTTGAGCTCCAAACTCGTGTTGAGAGTCGCGCGCCTTTCTGTGGAGAGCACACGGCTAGAATTATGCATTATGCTATTGTTGATGCGTTAAGGAACTAAGAATTGTCATCCACACGTTTTAGGCGCGACGACAATCGGTGTCATGAGCGACAGTCAGCAGTCCAGAATGTTCTGGGGCCGCATCCTTGTCACCGAATCGGAACTAGATTGATGTCGCTGTACCGACAGTCACACAACAAATTAACCGACATACGAGTCGGTATAATGACCGGTTGCATAACCACGTCAACCCTTTGGCTTGCACACTTGGGTCAAATACAACGCGCAGGACCTCTGGATTGTTGGGCGTTAAATTAATGTGCTACATATGTAATATTTAATGTTATTTATTATCTGCTAAAACCAGTTCTATGTTTATGTTATAAATTTTTATTTCACTGCTATTTGGCATTCGTACCATTACAAATCAATGTGTTATAGCCTTTCAATATGTTGATTAATGTTTAAATATAATTGCTACATAAAAAAAATATATAAAAAAAGGATTGTTGTTTTGTTTACCTGGCATTTTTGGGCTTTTAGTTATATTATGTGTCATGACATGTCATATTTAATTTTTTCTTATTATTTTAATGGCATTTGTATTGTATTCATATTTTAAGGGCTTTAAATAACACACACATGATTAACAAAAAAATGTTTTCCTTCTTATTATGTGTTGTACTGAAAAAAAATGTATAAGACTATGGCCAATGAACACATCACCATACAACATTTTTTTTGCCGCTGCCGCAGATAGTTTATACCCGACTCCAGGGGATGAGAAAAATGTGGGCTCCATTCCTATAGGCACGGAGCAGCGATCGAAGACAGCTGGGTTTCTCCTGAGGTCTTCTGTTGGCTTCTGGAGTGGTCGTGCGGTGGTGCCTCTTCTCTTCCAGAGTTCCGAGGTTTTCTAAGCTCAGATGCACTGCTTCAATTACTTTCCGTCTGTTACAGCGCAGGCGACCAATTTGTCAAAGTCAATGAGCTACAACTCTATATTTTCTTAAGTTGCATACTGAGATAAAATCTGCTGCCAGGTTTTCTCTTGATTCGACATTTTACAAATTTCTGTCCTAATTTGGCGTTGAAGCTTTGTGAAAATTTGCTAATGACTTCTTGGCCATCCTTAAAGGATACAGGCTTACATCGAAAATTTTACTGCGCTACATTACGGTCATACGCTTGACGAATGTTCTGTTGAACATCTTTGCGCAGCAATGATAAGTTGTCAGTGCATTATAGTGCCATTATGGGTTATTCTAACAGAGATAATTGTTTTAGGAGTCGATAATCACTGCCATGGATTATCATGTCTAATCCAAATAAGACTTTATATGGAGAGCATTGATGCAATGAAGAACGTAATGCACACGAAATAGCCGAAAGATTTACATCCCATTCTGTTTGTTCAGTTTTGAGACAGGCACGAATTGCTGCTAACACGTTCCACAGCGTTGCACACGTTCTACAGCGTTGCTCTTGAATATAGTGTTGTATATACATGCCGTATTCCAAGTTTTGTGAGAAACGCATTAAAATCATTGGCTTGAATTGCGTACTATTAACGCTAACCACAGTTTCTATCACATTCAGTTTTCATATAAATAAACTGATTCTCTACTTTAACGTCTGGAAATATGGATTGTTGCAGGGTAAATTTCTCTTTTAAGACTTGATACTCACTATCAAAGAAAGCATTCGATTCCAAATCTATAATTGGACCTACTTCCAACATCGTCACGCAATCTTGATAATGAATCCGGCACGATGTGATTTTCTTCGTTTCTATGCGATATTGTACATTTTTAAGGCTGCAGTCGGAATGTCCTCCGCGCAAGTCTACCGGATGCGTTTTGTTGTCGCATCAGCCACAATAGACTTGAGTGGTCCTTTACTAATTCGAATTCTTGTAACTCAAAGTAATATCTAAACTTTTCAAGTGCCAAGATAACAGCTAAGCATTCCCGCTCTGTTACACTATAACAAAGACAGCTCCTATCCCATAGTTATTAGCATCGCAGTGAAGACAATTTTTTTTTTGGTAAAATCGGGGTTTTCTAAAACAGGTGCCGAAGTGAGTATCATTCTAAGCATTTCTATCGCTTCTTAAGCCTCTGCCGGCCAAACAAACTTTGTATTAATAAATAATTAATCTGCAATAGGACACTTTAATTCAGCATAGTACGAAATAAAATGATGTCAACTACACACACCCAGGAGTCCTCGAACTTGTTTCAGGTTTTTAGGCGGTGGCCAATTCCTAATACACTCAATTATCGCTGAATCGGCACAGATACCACCACTACCGATTACATACCCTAAATAATTCACTCTTTTTACACAAAAATGGCTTTTCTCAATATTTAAAGTCAAGTTAGATTTACGAAATTGTTTGGCTGTTGTTGGTCGAACTAATACTGAAGATGTTCTGATAAAGTTTTCGAGACTATGCATACATCGTCTAGGTATACAAAGGCGCAATGTCGAAAATTGGGGCTATAATCTCATCCATAAGTCGACACATCGTTGAGGACGCGTTGTACACGCCAAAGTGAACGCTGCGAAGGGCCTTGAATCTTTTTCTAACTCTATTTGCCAATACGCATCCCTGAAATCGAATTTCGAAATTATATTGGCCTTAGGCATTCGTGAAAAAACTCCTTCGATACTCGGCAGCGGAGAGGCATCTTTCTTTGTGGCCTCGTTGAGCTTCCGTGCACCTAAGCAAATACGAATTTTATTAGGTTTAATAACTAAACGCATGGGTGATCTCCAAGCACTGGAACAGGGATCTATAACGTCCAGTTCTAAAATACAATCTATTTCACAGTAAAGATTTTTTAAACTGCTGGGCTAACTGGGTAAAAACGCTCTTTTACACTTCTGACAATTTGGGAAAAGGTTTTTTACTACTTCTAGCTATTTGTAAGTGTACATTGGTGATTGTATATGAGTTTCATTCTTCTAAACTGATCTGAGGGGTTTGCTCTGGCTGGTTAGAGTGAAATTCCATAATGCTGATCACATTAGGAGCTAGTGCAAAACTTTTCCAAAAATCTATCCCTAATATGACACTTTGTTTGGAGGGAATTTTGTACCGCTGCATTGGTTTCGTCATGTTTTTGACATTGGAACGGAAATAACTCCAATAACCTCGTGATTTATCTTTGGGTAAATCAGTATATTTTTCTCTAGCTAGTGAAGACCCAATACCACTTATATTCGCACCGGTGTCGATCAGTCTCTAAATTCTAGAACGTCTCTAAATTCTGCAACGCGAATTGTTTCGGTTATTGAAAATAGTGGATACTGTAATTTACAAAAATTTGCTTAAAATAGTTCTTACATTGCAATTTATTTCTTGAAATTGAAGGATTCTTTCCACTAAAAATTCTCATGATAAGGGCGAAAACGTAAAAAGTCCTCCGGGATAGTTTTCGCATTCGGAGATTTTTTTAAATTGTGATAGCAGGTGAGAAAACAGCGGGATTAAAAATGACAGAGCTTGTCAAATCATTTTCTATTTGGGTAGTTGTTGATGGATGGACCCTTCTGTCGAATTTCCGACCGACGCTGAATACAGACTTTGCATTGTGGCTTATACAAGTTTAGAACACGACAACCATAGCAAAATATGCGACGCTGGGCAAGACAATTCTCCCATACGTGTCCCTAATATTTGAATGATGAATATCAGCGATATCTTCTTCTCCATTACCAGCTTCCATCGGCTCAATTACCAGCTTGCGCCTGGCTAACGAGTTTTGGGCTAACGGTGATGTTGGAACATGCGTGGGATAACGAGGGCTCACACTGAAGGATGACATTAATCTTGATACGCTTTGCTCAATCATGTATAATATCATGTACAATCATGTTGTGTATAATGGAATAATCACCCGCAACGGATTCTTCTCGACGAGTGTTGCCTGAACGATTTGGGTTTTGTCTTCTTGGGTTTTGATGACGCCTTTCAGGTTGCTCTACTGGATTTGTACCGTTGCTACCATCTGGCTCTAATAATGGTAGTTCGGTCCCTTCTTTTAATCGGGGATCTGACACTTACTTCTTGGTATATGCATCCATCATTGATTTTGCTAAGTTCCGGGTCACTACCCGAGTACTTGGACCTACGACTAAAGATTCTGCTTGCTTCAACCAAGGCGAGCAGTTTTCTATAATCACTGTACGATTTTGGCCTTCGGTTTCCCTGCGCAATCAGGACAACTGTTGTTGGCTTGTAACCAACCATCTAGACAATTTCTATGAAAAGTATGCTTACAATTGGTTATATAACAGGATTGTGTATTTGTCGTAATATGACGACAAATATTGCATTGATGCGGAACTTTTCTGGGGAGTAAGTTCGAGAGGCATACTAATTCAAAATAAACTCTTCCAATGGGGCCATACCAAATGCATCTGATAAAAAATAATTTTATGTTTATATACATATAATTAAAAGTCTGACAACGGTTTTGATTAGCAAAAAATTCTTTATTCAAAAACACGTCTTCTCAGATTGGTGTACAAAATGTAACTCTACTTATGCTAGTGGTTTAATCTATAAGGAAACCTCGCGCTTGCTTCTAATCCCATGGTTTGTTTATGGAGGGTCTCTTTTGTTAGTTGCATTCTTTGTTTATGCTTATATTATCTTGCCTGCTATGATTATATTAATAGAAAGTGCGTCTGCGGTGTTGACATGCTGTATGATACTTTGACCTGCCATCTATGTAGGTGTCTCTTTTGGTAGTTGCAAGCGTTCAGTGTAGGGTACATCCTTATGTCGTTTTTGCTTTCCACGGTTGCTTTGTCTTCATTTTCGACGTGTGGTGTCGTTGCTGCACTATTCTTATATATTTGCCTGCGAATATTATAGTAATAGAAAGTCTGCGGTGTTGACATGCTGTATGATACTTTGACCTGCCATCTATGTAGGGGTCTCTTTTGGTAGTTGCAAGCGTTCAGTGTAGAGTACATCCTTAAGTCGTTTTCGATTTCCACGGTTGCTTTGTCTTCATTTTCGACGTGTGGTGTCGTTGCTGCACTATTCTTATATATTTGCCTGCGAATATTATAGTAATAAAAGTCTGCGGTGTTGACATGCTGTATGATACTTTGACCTGCCATCTATGTAGGTGTCTCTTTTGGTAGTTGCAAGCGTTCAGTGTAGGGTACATCCTTATGTCGTTTTTGCTTTCCACGGTTGCTTTGTCTTCATTTTCGACGTGTGGTGTCGTTGCTGCACTATTCTTATATATTTACCTGCAATATTATAGTAATAGAAAGTCTGCGGTTTGACATGCTGTATGATACTTTGACCTGCCATCTATGTAGGGGTCTCTTTGGTAGTTGCAAGCGTTCAGTGTAGAGTACATCCTTAAGTCGTTTTCGATTTCCACGGTTGCTTTGTCTTCATTTTCGACGTGTGGTGTCGTTGCTGCACTATTCTTATATATTTGCCTGCGAATATTATAATAATAGAAAGTCTGCGGTGTTGACATGCTGTATGATACTTTGACCTGCCATCTATGTAGGTGTCTCTTTTGGTAGTTGCAAGCGTTCAGTGTAGGGTACATCCTTATGTCGTTTTTGCTTTCCACGGTTGCTTTGTCTTCATTTTGACGTGTGGTGTCGTTGCTGCACTATTCTTATATATTTGCCTGCGAATATTATAGTAATAGAAAGTCTGCGGTGTTGACATGCTGTATGATACTTTGACCTGCCATCTATGTAGGGGTCTCTTTTGGTAGTTACAAGCGTTCAGTGTAGAGTACATCCTTAAGTCGTTTTTGCTTTCCACGGTTGCTTTGTCTTCATTTTCGACGGGTGGTGTCGTTGCTGCACTATTATTATATTTTATTATCATTTGTTTTGGTAAATTTTTGTATTTTAACAAAGAATAGGATAGTATTGCTATTGACAATATTGTTACTGATGTTAAGCTTATGATTAATAAAGTAATATGACGACAAATATTGCATTGATGCGGAACTTTTCTGGGGAGTATGTTCGAGAGGCATATTAATTCAAAATAAACTTTTTCAATGGGGCCATACGTAATACATCTAATGAATAGAAATAAAATAATTTTATGCTTATATATATTTATTTTTTTTTACGTTACGAGACAGCCAGAAAATATATAAATGGAATTAAAGATAATCTTGGGCTATTGTAGATCAGATAGATCGATTATTGTAGTGGATTGTGTAAACAATTGGTACCCCTTCCCTTTTTTGGTAGCGATACCTATTCTAGAGAAAGTTAGGCGGTATTGTGAACCAATTAACAAGAAAAACAGAATCTTCCAACCTTTACCCTTTAGCGGATGTGATAACCAAATTTAATCCATTTGGACCGCTACTAAATGTAAACCGAAATTTCTGTTGCATTCTCATTCGGCAGGGTATTCAATCAACTAAATACGCAAGATTTCAGAATAGATACCACAGTATTCCGACGTACTATCAACAGCTGGCCTATTCAATAACAAATATAAGCGAAAATACTGTTGAAAATTAGGTTCATTTACATTCAATGCAACCGTGCATCCATATATACGTTAAGTCACTCATTAATGAATATCAATACTGTTAACTAACAGCATCGCAACAGTCTTCAATAAACGTTGGTTAATGCACAACGTTTGTGGTACTTAGCTTTATTTTCTTATTCAGGCATTCCATGACGTGGGGAAACTTCCATCTAACAGGTTATGGGCCCAGAGCACTTGGCCTGATAATATTCGTTACAGTTTATTAACTTGATATCTAGAGTTACGAACTCGGATGTGTTAAAAAAACTCGGCAGTTGGGATACATCAAGAATTGCATAACGTCACAGGAGGCATGGAGTAAGTTGCGCGAAGTTCACCAGCCAAGCGGGCCGGTTCGTAAAGCCTCGCTATACAAAAAGTTGCTCAATTCACGCATGGCGGAGGAGCAAAACATGGCTAGCTATTTGATCACAGTTAATGAAATCGTGGATCAGCTTGCCGGAGTTGGAAAAGCAAGGTCATTATTTTGCTTTCCAGTCTTCCAGATTTTTATGAGAATTTCGTTGTCGCCATCGAGACGCTCGACAGTCTTCCAACGTTTGATATTCTATATATAAAGTTGAAGGAAGAAGGCGAGAGGAAAGAGAGCACAGAAAAGCACAGCAATGTCGCAATGTAACAGGCCTGTACAGTTAGACACAGGCAACAAGTCATATGTGTGGTGATAAACAAATGTTTTAAAATTTTGAGGCGCATACCGAAACGATCGGTGTGGTGGACGCCGGCTTCTTGCAAGCAGAAGGCAGAGGCGAAGTAAAGGTAAAGTACTGTGCGTGCCAAATTTGACAGGCAATTTCATGTCTGAGGGTCAAGCCGTAGCAAGGAAGTGTGTATTTACGTAATCTTGCAGTCGCAAAGGCACTGATCGAGATGACTGGTAAGAAACCAATGATAAGCCATCTTAAAGTTTTTGGTTCCATTGCAGTGGCACTGGACAAGGGTCATCACAAGACAGTGGTTGACAAACGAGGTATTCTCTTTGACGAGGTCGGCTGCCTGGAGCAGGAAAAGGGCGAAGCGGGAACATTTGGTAACATATGTCAAATGTACGGCATCGAGTTGAGCAAGCTGAAGAAGAGGATGATGATGGGTAAGACATCAAAGTACAAAGAACAAAGTAGTGTGGATGATAAATAGCTGGAGGAAGAACAGATCCCACGCATTTTACCTGGATATGCTGAAGGTAATCAGACGGACAAAGGGTTGCTGCTAAAAAGGCGATATATGTATTGAAGCAATCTGGAAGAGAGTGGAACGGTAAGCTCGATAGCGTTTTGCGAGAAAAACGGCGTCATTGCATGCGACAATGAGCAATGCCTTTATAAGCGAAAGGGAGATGATTTGGCATTAATCATAGTTTACGTTGATGATCTCCTTATAGCTTGTCAATCGAAATCGGATTTAGTCAGCATTAACTCTGATTTTATGAAGTCACTGGAATGCGTTGGCAACCTGAGGGTGAACTTGGAGAGATCACTCTGAGCCATTCGCAATACATCATGGATCTTTTGCGTAACCATGGTATGGAAAGATGCTGACCAGCAGCTACGCCACTAAATGCGGGGTACCAGACGGCTTGCAACTGTAGCCAATATCAAAAGGTGGATAAGGATAAGGTGGATAAGGTGGTGCTAGAGGCATAGGTGGTTTAGTACCTTTTCTAGCTAGCTCATCGGCTTTACAGTGGCCTTCAATGCGCCAGCTTGTTACTGATATCGAAGATATCGAGCTGATGAATTTAATTGCTGACTGACTGTCAATTTATATGTTTATATTGCTAGGGCTAACTTTGAGCCTTTCTAGGCAGTCTATAGTGTTCTTTATAGCCAGTACACAAGCTTGAAAGACACTGCAGTGTGTTGGAAGGCTGAAGGATAACTGTATGTTGAGTTCCTCGGAGTAGACCCCTTCGCCTACACGGTTGTCTAGCTTGGGTGCCATGAACCCATTCCTTTGAGGGAAGTATATATTGAAGGTCGTTTCCAGTTGTGTTCCTGGCACGCAGTAATCTATTTTTGAAGGGATGATCGGCTTCCCTTCTAGGATAGAGGCATGGCCAGTGCTCTGAGTAACCCAGGCGAGGGATTCTCTTGCATTTTCCATTCGTTGTCTTTCCAGAAATGGGATGTCCAGGATAGCGTCAAGTGAGTCACTAGGTGTGGTATGAAGCGCCCCTGATATGCGTAGTTCAGCCATACGCTGAACTTTGTTTAGTTTAGAAAGGGTGGTTTTCTTTTTAAGACATGGCCACCATACTGCGATGCCATACGGAAGTAAAGGCCTGACTATAGATGTGAATAACCATTGAACGATATTTGGGGACATACCCCATTTCAGCCCAATGGATTACCTACACGTATATAGAGCGAATGTTGCCTTTTTAACCCGTGTTTGGATATTGAGGTTCCAGTCTAGTTTCCTATCCAGTGTTAGTCCTAGGAAATTTACACTTTTGTTGAAGATCAGATTCACATTATTTAGTCAGGGTGGGACAAGAGAGGGGACCTTGTAATTTCTTGTGAAAAGAACCAGTTCCGTTTTATTTGGGTTTACCCCTAATCCACTCTCTTTTGCCCAGCATGAAAGTATGTATAGTTTACTAGTCATGAGGTCACAGAGAGTTTGTGGGTATTTTCCCTTGAAGACTATCGCAACGTCATCTGCATATGCAACGATTTGGCAGCCGCCCCCTCCTTGTCCCACAGCAATTTGTTGATTGCTATGTTCCATAGTAGGGGTGACAGGACGCCTCCTTGTGGCGTACCTCTGCTTACGAACCTGGAGAGAGTTGACGACCCCAATGTGGATATCACAGTCCTGCAGGTAAGCAATTGACTGATCAATCCCACCGTACCGGTGTCAATCCCCAGTCTCAGCAGAGCTCCAGTTATGTGTACTCCTTATGCAGTAAAGATTTCTCTATAGTAGAGACCACAGAGCAAAGGGCAGTATCTGTGGATCTGCCCTTCCTGTAGGCATATTGGGACTCCGAAATAAGCCTGTGGTCAATGGATGCTGTGAAATGAAGTCTTATAAGTCGTTCCAGGGTCTGTAGCATGAAAGATGACAGACTGATAGGTCTGAAATCTTTGGCGCTGGTGTGTGATGGCTTCCCAGCTTTGGGTATGAATGTTATTTTTGACTGGAGCCATGTCGGTGGGATGCGACCAGTCTTCAGAATCTTCCCAAAGATTTCGTGTAGCCAGACTTGTACCAGTACAGGTCGTTATTTTGCGCTTCCGCTGCATTGAAGAGAGACCGGCAACTTTGTCGAAAGACATTTAGTTGAGGTGTCTACCATGGTGGTTTCTTCTTGTGCACTGGCTTACTGATAGGGCAAGCTGCCTTAAAACCCTTATTACATACTATGGTGAAGAGAAGGATAAGAGTGACTCACCCCTCGAATTTGTGTCCGTGCTCCCTTACTGAGTGTGGTGAGCATTGGCGTCACAGCCTATGATTAGACCAATGCCGTGCTTCTCGCACTCCTGGACGAGGGACCTTGTAGTCTCCTCGGTCGTCTGGTGGCTTTGTTACCTAGTCCGCAAATCTTTCTTCCAATTACACAAGGTTCTTGGACTAGTACTATGTCGTCTCCGCCTCTAGCCAGGCGGAGCATCAGAGCAGCGGATGCTGCTTTACTGTGGTGAAGGTTTATCTGCCGTAGTCTTAGGGACATCTGGGAATTCCACCCTCACTACCGTGTTGTTGTTGTCGTCCTCGTCTGACAGCGTAAAGTCGTCTGAGCGAGCGTCCTGGCAGGCGATGACCTTCGTGTTTCCCCGGTACCACCCGGCTTCTCTGCATACTGGGATTGGCCCAGGCGCCTTGCTCAGTAGTTTCAGGCAGTGGACAGCGAGAGCTCCTTCCACCCACTTCCACAGATTTCTCGGAATTCTGCCGTCCTTGTTTCCCTCGTCAAGGATCACTATTAGGATTCTTTCCTTGGCAATGTCAGCAAAGGAACTTCGCTGCTGCACCTTGGCCCGCTTTGCGATGGGTCCTTGGGCTTCCTGCGAGCGTTGCTGTTTTGCCTGGCTCTACTGTTTATTAGGTAGAGCCTCACAGAAGTTTGGCAGCACCTTCCTGGCTCACACCACCTTATTTTGCCATTCGGCCGGTGGGTTAGACACTGTGTTAGCGTTCTGCCGCTTTAGAATGCTTGCGGCATTTCTTCGGTCGGCATAACTGAACCTTTTAGCCGCAGCGCTGGTAGTTGGTATTTCGCCCTTTGCACTCGCTCCGGCTGGCAGGTTGGCTGCACAAGTGCTTTGCCTTCCTGCCAGGGAGTCGGACGGGTCGCGGTTCTTACCAGCTGCACCCTCGCCACTGGCAAGACAAACAGGCTTTTCCGACACTTTTGTCATGGTGCCGCTTTGGCCAGGCTTACGAGCCACTGCCTCCGCTACATATCTGGGATTGCTTACTTCCGGTTTTGTGAGAGTACCGGACTCTTTTTGAGTTCTTTTGTTTGGATTGGGATTCATTTTGATTCCCTCGAGCTGCAGAGAAGGAAATGTCCACCTGCACAGAGATCCGCAATGTGCAGGTAAGCCTGATTGATATCGGAGGTCGCCAGGTATCCGATATGCTCCGTAAAAGACTGGGCTATTTGAGGGCCCACAGCCTGGCTGACTATCGGCACGGGTCGTATAACACCTTAGTCCGGCCCATTACCTCGAACCATGACGGGGTCCTTTCCCAGGGAGAAGACTATGGAGACAGCTCACGTCCGAGGTTCGGGGCACGAGTCTTAGCTAGCATCGGTACCTTGCAGGACCACTGTGATGCTATTAGCAGTCGGCACCCTCGTGGAGGGTTCAGTTGCGGAATTTTTGCCGACCAACATAATGAATTAAGGAAAACGTTAAAATTGAATTGGTGCTTTGTAAGCATGTTCGCATTCTGGAAGGATTTTGAATATTATGTTAATTTTCATTCAATGCAACCGTGCATTCATATATATATGTTAAGTCCCTCATTAGTGAATATCAATACTGTTAACTAACAGCATCGCAACAGTCTTGAATAAACTTTGGTATTCAACCACGTTTGGGGTACTTCGCTTTATTTTCTTATTTAGGCATTCCCTGACGGGGGGAAACTTCGCTCTAACAGGTTATGGGCCCAGAGCACGTGGCCTGATAATATTCGTTAAAGTTTATTAACTCGATATCTGGAGTTACGAACTCGGATGTGTTAAAAAGAAAAAATCTGCAGTTGCGTATATGTAAATGTAAATTGCGTCGCAGAAATAGAAAAAGAGTGCATTGAACCTAATTGAGTGGCTTGAAGAAAAGAATTATGATTAACTGGATTTACTGGAGTCTGATGTGGGCGAAAATATTAACTGGAAGTGTTAAGGCATCGCCGTTGGGATACATCAAGAATTGCATAACGTCGCAGGAGGCATGGACATAACAGATATGGTCACCTGAATTATGATAGTTTGCGTGAAATGGCAAACAAGGCGGTGTTGCGAGGAATGGAAAATGTTGACGTGTTGCAACGGGTGTCGTGCAAGGCATGAATTTTGAATAAGGTTCGCGTGCAGCCATTTCCAGGATCAACAGAAAGCCGAGCGCAAGAACTTCTGGAAATAGTGCACACTGATGTGCGTGGCCCTTTCGAAGCAAAGTCTCTTGGCGGCTCTAAGTATTTCCTTACGTTCACTGATGACAAATCAAGGCGGATTTTTGTGTATTTCCTCAAAGGAACAGACGAGGTTTTTCACAAGTTCGTGGAGTACAAAAATCTGGTAGAGCGTCAACCAGGAAAGATAATCCAGTGTATTCGCAGCAACAACGGGCACGAATACGTAAACAATACGTTCAACGAATATTTGAAAAACAAAGGAATTGCACGGCAATTGACGGTGGAGTACACTCCACAACAAAACGGTGTGGCAGAAGGAGCTAATCCTACACTTGTGGAGATGGCTAGATGCTTATTGGAGCAGTCAGGATTGGATCAGTCTCTGTGGACAACCGCAGTAAACACAGCGGTGTATTTACGTAATCGTGCAGTCACAATGGAAGCGTGGATAGGTAAGAAACCAATGATAAGCCATCTTAGTGGCACTGGACAAGGGTCATCACAAAGGCCAGTTTAAACCCAAGGGGAAAGAATACCGCATGGTCGGTTACTCAATGCAGGCGAAAGGCTATCGGCGCTACGATGCAGAATCCAATACAGTGGTCGACAACGAGATGTTATCTTTGACGAGGTAAGCTGCTTGGAGCAGGCAAAGGGCGAAGCGGTAACATTTGATATGTCAAATGTAGGTCATCGAGTTGAGCAAGCTGACGAAGAGGATGATGATGGGAAAGACATCACATCTCACTCAGATGCTACTGAACAAAGTAGTGCGGGTGACATAGCTGGAGGAAGAACAGATCCCACGAATCGGACCTGGATATGCTGAAGGCAATCAGACGGACAAAGTGTTGCTGCTAAAAAAGGCGATATATGGATTGAAGCAATCTGGAAGAGAGTGGAACGGTAAGCTCGATAGCGTTTTGCGAGAAAACGGCGTCATTGCATGCGACAATGAGCAATGCCTTTATAAGCGAAAGGGAGATAATTTGGCATTAATCCTACTTTACATTGATGATCTCCTTATAGCTTGTCAATCGAAACCGAATTTAGTCAGCATTAAATCTGATTTTATAAAGTCATTTGAATGCGTTGGCAGGGGGCCATTATAACTGTTTCTTGGCATGGAAATTCTACCTGAGGGTGAAATTGAAGAGATCACTCTGGGCCATTCGCAACACATCATGGATCTTTTGCGTATGGAAAGTTTCTGACCAGCACGAGATGCGGGGTACCAGACGGCTTGCAACGGTAGCCAATGTTAAAAGGTGGATAAGACATCGTACCAAACACAAGTGGGTGAACTAATGTGGCTGGCTCTTACAACAAGACCGGATATTTTGCACTCGGTTGCACAATTGGCTCAACGGAACATGGATCCGCTTAGCGAACACCTTACAGGCGTGAAGCATGTCCTGCGGTATTTAGCGTCTACAGTGGAGCTAAAAATACATTACAGAAAGTGTGGAAAGGCTTTCGAAGGTTTTGCTAATGCCGATTGGGCTGGCGATCTGGTCGATCGTAAATCGTATACTGGCTATATTCTGGCAGCGAAGCACTCAGCAGCACAGAAGCTGCAAGGAAGCTATCGTCATGCGAAAGCTGATTATTGAAGTCGGTTGTGGCACTGAAACTACGGAGACAACTTGAGTGCACAACAAATGGCAAAGAATCCTGTACATCATGGTAGAACTAAGCACATAGATATAAGATATCATTTTGTTCGTGAAGTTGTGAATGTCACAAATGTCATGATATCAGACATGTTTACTACGGAGTTCTCTAAAAGGAAACATAATGAATTAGGGAACATGTTAAATTTGAATTGACGTTTTGTAAGCATGTTTGCATTGTGGATGGGTGTTGAAAATTATGTTAATTTACATTCAATGAAACCGAGCATAATGAGGTCCCTCATTAATGAATATCAATACTGTTAACTAACAGCATCACAACAGTCTTCAATAAACTTTGGTTGAAAACACAACGTTTGTGGTACTTCGCTTTATTTTCTTATTCAGGCATTCTCTGACGCGGGGAAACTTCGCTGTAACAAATACAACTAATTTTAAACTGTGAGAGCTCGAATAGTGGTGCTAACGAACCATTAGTTTTACTCTCAATATGCGGATTAGTTTAAGTGGTCCCATCTTACGGCTTTGATTATTTGGATTTTCATGGCTTTTAATAACACACACATGATTAACAAAAAATTTTCGCTTCTTATTATCTATTGTAATGAACAAAAAATGTATAAGATAACCATACTTCTTTTTTAAATACATACTTATATATACTTATTATATATAATTAAATATGTATTTGTTTCTAACTATTAAGCACTTATTTCATACAAACTCGTATTTTTTTTTTTTTTTTTTGTGAAATATTGTTAGTATGTCCTTTTTTGTTCGGCGACTTGGGATTTAAATTAATTAATTGATTAATTAATTGGCCGGTTTGGTGGCTGCTGCAGCTATGTTATACTGACTCCAGAGGATGAGAAAAATGTGGGCTATATTCCTATAGGTACGGAGCATTGACCGGGGACAGCTGGGCTTCTCCTGAGGTGTTCTCTTGGTTTCTGGAGTGGTTGCGCGGCGGTGCCTCTCCGCGTTTTGGTGTTTTCTTTTTCTTGTAATTATTTTAACTTGTTAATTTTTTTAATATATTTTGTAACCTGTAGTTTTTTTTTAGTTCTATGGTTTTTGCTTTGTTTTTAAAGGATCTATTAACCATTTAATTTTTTTATTTGTGCAACTGCCACGTGATTAAAAAAATTCTTGCCGACCGACGTTTTCTTGATTCGGCAAAAATTTTAAAAGATCAGCTTTTGCTGGGATAAGCTTTCTTTTATACCCTGTTTTGCTTGCTAAAGCCACCGGATGACAAGTGGAGACTACAAAATTGGCTGCGTTATAAAAGCTCCCTTAAGCGATCTATCACTAGCACGGTAACCTTGAGCATGCTCCGCCA
Source organism: Drosophila murphyi (assembly GCA_018904325.1). Lineage (NCBI taxonomy): Eukaryota > Metazoa > Arthropoda > Insecta > Diptera > Drosophilidae > Drosophila > Drosophila murphyi. The sequence continues at coordinate 14,619 of JAEIFX010000283.1, read as the reverse complement.
GCGTAAAATCTCCTTGCTAAGCACTGCTTCGATTACTTTCCGTTTGTTACAGTGCAGTGCGCTTGCCTAAGTTAATAAAATGTTATGCCTACGATTGTGCTTTGGTTTTTTTAAGCCGAGCTCTTGCCGACGCCCTCTATGAGATATAGTACAATGTCGATCCCTTTTGGTAAGTTGATTAAACATTTTTCTGATAGCTGGCCTCGAGTTTTTGTCTGCCGACTTTGGTTTTACTTCTGAGTAGTAGGGAAATGGGGATTCTGTGACAGGATGCAGGTTATTGCTTTTTTGATTTTCAATTGCTTCATTATTGGAGCTAATTTATTGCTTTTGGGTGGGGAGTGACACGTGTGTGACCTTTTTTAGGCAAATGTGTGATTTTTGATCAGGTATGAGATATTTATGATCGAAGGGTATAGATTTATGGCTGACCCTTTTTTTATTGTGGGTTGGCTTGAGGTGGAGGATCACTCAGCAGCACTTGTGTGTGCGTACGTGATTGTAGTTTAAAGGAGAATATTGTGTGCTAGGTATGTAACCTGTAACCTGTGTGCTAGAGCCAGGTGGACGATCAGTCAACAGCACTTGTGTGTGCGTACGTGATTGTAGTTTAAAGGAGAATATTGTGTGCTAGGCATGTAACCTGTAACCTGTGTTTTAGAATCAAGTGGAAGATCAGCTAGCAGCTGGCGCACTGTTGAGCATGTACATGATTTGATTTTTGAGGGTGGGTGCAATGATCAGTGGAAAGATAATGCTCGCTTCTCTTTCGTCACTTTTTATCAATGCATAGAACTCATACGAGACCTCACACCTGAATGTTTTCCCATACGATAATTAAAGTATTATTGGTGTAAACTGTTGTTAAATAGGTACTTCGCACGTACGTTTGCCACGAGCTGCTACCTTTTTCGTGCGTTTGGTTCTCTCCCTTGCACTCTGTTTGAGTGACCCTCCTTATGTTAATTTCACAATAATTTGAAATAATAGCCTGCGTTGCTTTGTGCGCCTTTGAAATAATAGCCGGCGTTGCTTTGTGCACCTGTGGGCTTCATACCTAATATTATAGATTCTGATTTATAAAACCTTAGTAGTTTCGAACTCTTCAATCGTTAACTCGTGTGTTTGTGTTTTCAAAGTTTTAAAAGAAACTAAAAGAAAAATATTCAACAACAAGAACAACTCCGTCAACGCCGTCAAGGGATTTAACTATGTCGCCCGGAATAACTCGGCTCAAGGACAGAGCCACCCAAATTATTTCGACCACTTGACTTATGTGGCTAATACAAGCGTATCCGCCAATCCTATCAACTCCATCATCAACAACAATATCATCACCAATCCCAACATCACCACCACTACCAACACCGGCCCCATCATCAACTCTGTCACCACCACCAACACCACCTCCATCATCAACTCCGTCACCACCACCAACAAAATCAACACCGTCACCAATAATACCAACTCCGTCGCTTCCAATGTCATCTCTAATGGAGTACCAACTCAAGCCAGGGTCTGCACCGCATGCAATATACAAATTGCATCATCAAAGTGGAGCGCGCATCTTCGTTCCAATGCCCACGAGATGATCGTTTTTACGCCTATAAATAGTCAGGTGAAACTAATTTCGAGCGGATTCAAAAATCGGATTTCAACATTCTCATTTGGGAATAATCACACAAATTCGATCGAACCAATAGAGTTTCTGAGTAAAGCAGCTGAAGAAATGCTTCCACTAATTCAAAATGTTTTGATAACTCACACAGCCTGCAAAATAAATATTGAACTCTTTGCAGAGTATATAAAATTCACTGATGATGAATTACTGATGACAATTAAATGTCATCAGTCTAATATGAGTATCTTAACAGCATCTAGTGATCTTGGAGAGATCATCAAAGATCATTCTGCAATAATTTGTGTGAAAATGGATGAGTTCCAAGAGAAGAACAGTGGTTGGACATTGTCTCAAATCTTAAGACTGGAGATAAATATTAACAAATATACTCCACTCAAAGTTTCAAGCTTTGTTGAAACACCAAAAGTTTTGAGGAACAAGAAGGCGATCATTAATGTTAAAAATGCTGATAAATTTTGTTTTAAATGGGCATTAATATCAGCCCTTAAAGCACCAGCAAACAAGCAGCCTGCACGATGCTCAGCATATAAAGTTGATGGGATTGAGAGCGACTTAATAAAAATTGATGAAGCGCTCACACTAAATTTTTCCAATTTGGATTTCCCACTGCCGTTGGATCAAATAAAAATTTTTGAAGCTCAAAACCAAAACATTAGCATCAATGTTTTTGGTTTCGATGAGCAGTCCAATGCAGTCAACTGCATCCATGCATCACTGGATAGTGAGGAGCGCGGACATTTCGTGTGGATAAAAAATTTGTCAAGGTTATATATTAATAAATACTCTTTTTCGAAAAACAAAATTTTTTAAAACATATATATTTGTTTATTTTTTTTTTATACTTCCTGACTTGTAAGACGTCAACTTACATCACACAAGACGCAATTGTACTTCTGCAAGACGTGCTTCAATTTTTCACATAATGCGTGGATGCATGAAGAGCACCGTCAACAGTGTGGGTTGTGTAAACACTCCCATCGGAAGAAAAAGCAAGTCTTAGTTTTAAGAATTTTAGTCGTAGTTTAGACGTACCTTTTCTTGTATACGCAGATTATGAGTGCATTGTAACCCCCTCAATTCGCAATTGAGTGAGAATGTTATAGCAACTTCTCGGCATATCCCTATAGCTTATTCGTACTATATAAAGTGCGCCTTTAACCCAACGTTACATAAGCTTGTTCTTGAAACTGGGGTAGATGCAGGTATGAAATTCGTCAAGTCTCTTATCAAAGATGTTAACGATATTTATACTTGTTATCTAAGCACCATCAAGCCCATAAGTATGAGTGCAGATTATGAGTTTAGGTTTAGAAATGCAGCCATTTGTCACATCTGTGAAAAAAACTTTAGGCAATGATCGAGATAGGGATCATTGCCATTTAACTGGGTTGTATAGGGGTGCAGCGCATAATGCCTGCAACAATAATTTTCAAATTGCACCTTTTGTTTTCCACAACTTTTCTAAATATGATTCTCATTTGTTCGTTAGGGAATTAAATAAAGTTGAAGGTGATATAAAAGTACTCCCCTTTAATAAGGAGTTGTACATTTCACTTTCACTCAAAATTTATTCATATTGCATCCCATGATAAAAACCTTGAAATTCGATTTTTAGATACGTTCCGTTTCACGGCATCAAGTCTAGATGCACTTAGTAACAATCTAGATATAGCCAGCTTCAATAACGTAAAAGCCTTTTTCCCATTAGATGATGAATTTCATCTAATACGTAGGAAGGTATTTCCTTATGAGTATATTGACTCAGAGAGCAGATTAGATGAGTCAGCTCTTCCCCCAGAGATAAATTCTTCAACACTTTGACAAACACAGAATGTTCAGTCGAAGACTATTCCCACGCTCAAAAAGTCTGGTCAGTTTTTGGATGTCAAAGTCTTAAAGATTACATAGATTTGTATCTTAAGACTGATGTTCTTTAACTGTCGGGTGTGTTTCAAAATTTTCGTGCAATTTGTATGAAAATTTATTCATTAGATCCCGCCCATTATTATACTACAGCCGGTCTCTCATGGGATGCAATGTTAAAGACCACAAAAATAGAACTAGAATTATTGACTGACATTAATATGTATAGGTTCATTCAAAATGGTATTCGTGGTGGATTAGTTCAGTGCTGCAAGCGCTATTCGAAAGCCAACCATATGTATATGGAGAATTATGACAGCACTAAGCCATCAGAATTCCTGATGTATTTAGATGCCAACAATTTATATGGATGGGCAATGTCTCAATATCTCCCATATTCCGGCTTTAGATGGATGAATGATGCAGAATTGAATGCATTTAATATTTCATCTATCAAAGATAATTCAGAGTCTGGGTACATTCTTGAGGTAGATCTTTTGTATCTAGACTCTCTTCATGATTACCAATACAGATTTATTCATATATTCTATTTAGACTAAAGATTTCTTTAAAGACATTGCCGAAGATGTAGAAATCCGATTTGATACATCTGACTATTCGGAGGAGTTGTATAAAAAATATGGGACCAGAAGGTGCAATAAGAAAGTTTTGGGATTGATTAAAAATGAAAACAATGGAAAAGAATGTTGGAGTTTGTTGGTCTTAGAGCCAAAATGTATTCATTGTCTCTTGAGGGGGGTGGATGCATCAAAAAATCAAAAGGTGTTAAAAAGTCTGCATTAGATAAGTTGACTATAAATAGTTATAAGCAATGTCTATTTGAAAAAAAAATACATTTTGTGATAGCATGTTGATGTTTAGATCTAAGATTCAGAATTTATATACACATAGAATAAGAAAACCAACTTTAAGTTCTAGAGATGATAAGAGAAAAATAAAAGAAGATGGGATAAATAAATATATGATAAATAAATAAATAATAATAAATTAATTAATATACAAAACAATCAAAAATGTTAATAAAATTAAGTGGAAAAAAATTTAAATAAAATTAAATTAAAAATAATAAATGAATATTTAAAACCAAAAAAAAAAACGTACGTCTGTCTCTTTTACTTTAATTTATGAAATCAGCAAATGTAGAGTGTTGATATGAAAAAAGAAAAGTAGAAATATGTATTTGAAAATGTGTGTGTGTGTATGTGTGTGTGTGTGTGTTTGTGGCTGTATTTAGAAATGCAGTGTACCTGTAAAAAAAAAAAAGAAAAGGAGAAGATAAACACAAGACTTGAGGTTGCAAGTGTGTGCTTGTGTGTCTATTAAAAATGCAGTCTACCTGAATAAAAAGAAGAAGAAGATGATAAACACATGATTTTAGGTTGTACATATATGCATTTTATTTGAATTCATGAAGCTGAAAATAAAGTGTATATGTGTGTGTGTATGGAATAAATATGTATGTATGGACACAAAGAAATGTTTATATTGTAACGTTTTTTTTTTTATTTAAATGTAATGAATAAATGAAATACAAGTGATTAAATTTAGTATTTATTATTAAATAATTGTAATAAAGTTTAAAAATTCTACTGAATTTTCTAGAACATCGTCAGCATCGAACGTTTTCTGTATGTCCCATTCCTCAGCAATGGGCTCCTCGGCAAGAAGCTCACCGAAGGTGGGCTCCATCCTTTGTCCCTGCTCGGTTATATCGATGATGGATTCCGCATCCTCCACCTTTTGCTTCTTGTGGAAATAAGCGTCCTCCTCCTCCTCGATTTTCCGTTTCTCTCTAGGTGTAATTTCCAAGAGCTCAAGCCATTCCGATGGACTCAGCTGTCCCAATTGAAAATTCATTGGATTCTCCTCGTCGTCCATGAAATTGAACAGCTCCTGAATGTTCTTCGACATATTTTTGAATGAGATACTTGTATTCAAGACGCTCTTTTATATCAGAAATTCCCTACACTGAGTACATTCGTTTCATACATAAATTAACCGAAACCTTAGTGCACAGGTCCGAAGATTTAAAGGAAATTAATGACAGGTTCATCACAAATCAATATTGTTCCTGAAATTTTAATCTATTAATAGTACGCACAAGTACGATTACATAGAACTTCATTAATATTTATCCAAGAGTTCTGATCATTTGATAACCCAAGCCATTTGACTAGAACTCTATCTTTTCGACGCCTTATTATCTTTTCAATCAAGTAAGTGTTCCGAAATCTTGTTTTCCTCAACTCTAATCGTTTTCCTCAACTGCTAATCGCCAACATGAAATTTACTACCATTGAAGATTTTTATGCGATTGTAGACAGTATTCAACAACTTGTTCTCATTTGACGAATTTACATCAACAGGTCTCATTTGAATTGTTCTATGATGTTTTCGATTGTACTCATATATCAATTGTTTATAAATTGTAATCCAACAATATGTTCCATTATAACTAAACTCTCTCCAGATCACCACCCACCTTAAGCGGTCTATTAAAACGCTCAACAATTGGCGCCGTAAGACCACTCAAAGTTGAGTAATGATTGATGTTATGTTTTTTACACAAACTCTTAAAGTCTGTATTAAAAAATTCTTTTCCATCATCGGTCTGTAAATTCTTTGGAATTCGATTCTCCTTAAGAATACCCGAGACTGCGCGTTCAACTTCTTTCGCAGATTTTGTTTTCAATGCTTGTCCCCATGCATATTTCGAAAACGTATCAATAACTGTCAATAGAAATTTATATCCTTTATTCGATGATGAGTACTGTCGCATTTCTACTAAGTCTGCTTGCCAATGATCATCGATTCCCTTCATAATAACTCTTCGGCGTTTAAAATATTTACGAGCTGGTGCATGTAATTCCTCTATTAAATTCCTCCTACTCATGATTATCTTTTTAGTTATTCTTCTTCATACCTAGCTTTACTTTAATTTTTGTTTTTATTTATTTTTATTTATTTTATAAACGAGAACAGTGTCTGCTTCCTTTTGAAAAGTGCAGAACATTTCTATACAGTTTGCATTTAGTACCAATGCTTTGACCATTTTCCGTATAGTCTTCCACCAAGTGGAAATTATTTTTCTCTTTATTCCGCTCATTTGAGAAGTGTCCGAACGGTCCTATAGGTTATAACTCATGGCACACACAAGACACATTATTTATCTATTTTATTATCGAATCTTAAAGAGTCTATATTTAAATTTATATTTTGATTTTCACCGTTAAATAAACTTCTTAATGACTCTATTTGTGAATTAAAATTCGTTTGTAAAGAACTATCTGATTTTTTCAAGAGTTCTTCCACCTCAATTTTATTTTTATTAATCTCATGAAGAATTGTAAATGATATTTCACTTATTGTTTTCCGATCCGACTGATCTTTTCCTTTTAAGAGTTTTTCAAAGCTCTCCATTGTTTCTTCTACTTTTCTTTCTAAAAAGACTTTAGTAACCGCATCATTATCTTCCAATGGTTCACCTACATTCTTAAGACGTTTGTTTAAAAAATTAATTTTCTGATCAACATCAAGTAGAACACCAGCAATTTGTTGATTTTTTTATACTTGATCTTTCTTTTCCATTGCTAGTTGCAAAGAAGTGACCAAACTTGTCAAGAGGCATTTTGATATTACTAAATTATAGTTCATCACAGTATTATTTATTCAATAAATAATTTTTGCTTCACGAAGTTCTCCAACTATCGAAACGATTTCATTATTATGATTAGTGTTACCAGCTGCCTGTGAGCCAACTAAAAGTTTAAGTCTATCAACGATCTCATTTGGATCATCCCAATATACATAATTTGGCTTAGTTGAACTGAGTGTCATAAAACCTCCACCCTGATGCATGGATTTCTTATTTAGAGGTGTAGACATTGCACTTGGATTATAATTTTTTGAAAAAAGTTTTTTATTATTTGAGTGTACTTTTTAGAACGATTTCCCTTAAGCGGGCCATCAGGTAGATAAGTTTTTCTATGGGCATTGGTTTTTGATAAGGTTTTCTGATATAATCCAGGAGTAAGATTCCACTTTTCACCAGATTCCAGTTCAATTTTCTTGTCGTAAATAGATATTTTAGAACTCTTACCTAGGAAAAAGGGGATATGTTTGTGAGCAAAACTCACAATGTCTATTTTTGAGAGCGGCTTATTAGGTAGCTGAATTAAAAGTTTTTTGGAAAGTCAGTTGATATACCATATCCCTTTTGATATGGTCTTAGATAGAGTCCATTGCCTAAAGCAATGGCTTCCATTTTTCTATTATGTTGTTTATTTTTTTCCAATTCTTTCTTTGCATTTTTAGCACTATTTTATACTCTTTGCAATAGCTGCACCACTAGAGGCAAGTCCACCTAATGCTCCGAGTGCTGTTATAATGGGTATAACCGGCAAGAAGCCACCAACTTTCGGAATGCTAATAATTCAAGGGATTGTTGCTTCATTTTTCTTTCGCCCAAAAATCTTGTTTATTGCTTTATAGCGATTTTTATCGCAGATTGAATACATAAGGCTTCTCCTTCTTATGTGCTCTGGTAGCCACTCTTACGGCATGCATGAATTTTTTCTTTTTCTCACATGGGTTTTTGATATTCTCTTTGTTTGAGTCTCATGCCAAATTGTTTCTTTGCTTTCATTATGTTGGTTGCAAAATAAGCTTCGGCTCTTTCCCCCAAGAGTACTATCAAAGGCTTTTACGCGCTCCCACGCTCTTTCGGCCAAATTTGAATCAGCTATATGCCGATTTCTCAAATTTTTATGATTAGCATATGCTATGTCGTACTCCCTACAAGCAGCATCTAATGGATTTATTCCCTTTTCGCCTCTTTCCAAACGACTTTCTAGCTTAGTTCTTGGACCACATAACTGATAACCTGGTATATGTAGTTCAATTGGGAGGGAGTTGATTATTTTATTAATCAGACCTTTACCTCGATAGAGCTGTGATTTGCTACTAGTTGATTTATAAAAGCGCACTACCATTTTAATTGATGTTTATTCTTCAAAGACTTGCAAGAGAGTAACGATCTGCTGAGAGAAGTGTATCTGATATGAGATTAATTAAACAAACAACGAACATAGAAATGAAGAATGTCGATTTAAAAAATGGAGAAGACAAACAAGTTAGACATAGCAGATTATTACCCAATTCAATTAGAGCCCCTAGAGCCTACGTATACACGCATCCCTAAACATCTTATTCGTGATAATGCAAACCTAATAATAATGTTCAAGCAGGATGAACTAAATATGAAACATGTGTATCAAGATCATGTAGGCGTTGATATGAAATTTTATGAATTTAAGAATAAATGTCAATTTTGTTGGAAGGAAAAATATGGTTTTCTACTTATAAGTAAAGATGATCCTCTAGAAAATGGACGCTGACTTTATTAGAATTTGAAATATAATATGAACAAATCTCATTATTAGTTCACTTAGCAATAATCGATCGAAATGACAACAACTCTTACATTAACGGGCAACAGCTCAATTTTAATGGCAAGCTATCATCCACCCATTGAATTGAAGGGCAATTATGAGTATGCACTCATTGATTTCCACATGTATAACTCAATTCCAAATGTTGACCACGATAATAATTTATTTCATATTGGAGAACAAGTGATGATTTCAACTAAGGATCATCCTATATATTTTAACAAAACGAATACTATTGGTAAATTATTCGGGTTTAATAAAAAAAAGTACTAACACCGAATTCTGTACACGTCTCAGACCAGCCTGTTGATATTTTAAAAGTAAATGCAATTCGAATAGAATGCAATATTGTAAGAGGATCATATGTTAATGCAGAATCAAGTCATGTATTGCATGAGTTTGCTTTAAATGTCCCCCCAGGCTATAAAATGAGTGAGAAGCCACACAATCTTATTTATTTCGCAGTGAACACGAGAGAGATACAGTCGTTAAAAATACGGATTGTTGATCAGGACGGAAATTTAGTTAATTTACGTAATGAGCGTGTTACACTTCGCCTACATTTAGGACAGCGAAAATGATTATTTACAATAAAAATGTATGCTATCCTCCATTATCAAACACTTTGAGTTATGTTGCAGAAGAAAGAAGGTCGTTAATGACAACACTTACAACAGAGAACAAATTGTTTTTAAGGTCATTGGGTTTAAGAATTAGAGAACAACGACTAATTTATTAACTGTTCGAGAGAAAGCCTATTCGGATGAGAGTATAATCAAAAAGAATATCATAACTACTCTCCTTATCTACAATCATTTAAGAGTAATGATGAAGTAAGAATCACAATCCAGGATCAGGACTTATATGTGCTACCGAGAGAGAGTTTTATTAATATTGAGGGCTTGATATCTTTGGCTAATAATGCGCCTACTGGAGGTGGTAAACTGAAAAACAATTGCATGAGTTACCTTTTTGATGAGATTCGATACGAGTTGAATGGAATTGAAATTGATCGAACTAGATTTGTTGGCTCTTCAAAAACATTAAAAAACTATATTTCTTTGAATAAACCTGAAAGTCGAATGCTTGAGGATTCTGGTTGGTTTAATGGAAACGAAAAACTCGTGGCAAATGATGGATATTTTAACTTCTCTATTCCTAGTAAATACCTACTTGGATTTTGTGAAGACTATAACAAAGTCTTATTAAATTGTAAACATGAACTAATACTACTCATAACTAAAAACATGGGTGATGTGTATCATAGTAAAATTGGAAGTATTGAGTATAAATTAAATATAACTAATATTACGTGGATAGTACCACATATTACTCTCAGTGATGAGAAGAAATTACTAATGTTAAATATAACAAAAAGTGGAGGCTCACTACCACTAGCATTCCGCATTTGGGATTGTTATCTCAATCCAACACTAGCAGAAGGCACTCATCATGTGTGGAATGTAAAACTTGCAGCCAATAGAGAACGCCCCCGTTTCGCCATAATAGCCTTTATACTGGATAATAAATTGATTCCAAATCAATTGCGAAACTTGAAATAGTACTTGAACTCTGAAACATATCCCTACGATGATGTGAATATAAATTTTAATCGTGAACGATTTGCAACTTTGTATGATATGTATGCAAATTTCCAAGCAAGTTACTATATGTAGCAGTCTTAGCACCTAAGGAATTTAAGGAAAAAGCACTGGTTGTTGTTATAGATCTAATACATCAGAATGAGTCTGTTAAAACAGGACCGATTGTGGGTCCCATCTAAATAAAGGTGTACGAGTATGTGCCCTAAGAAACGCACGAGTTGTATTAGATTTTATTATAATCTGTAATTCAAATGTGATGTAAACTAAATGTGATGGGCTAAATTGAATAAAGCAAACTCGATATATAGAATTTTATAGATTTTATAGTTTGTTTATATTTAGGAACATAATGGTACAATCAAATTTTAATTTCCATGTATTTCAAAATTTGAGTTTTCTAAGATTACAAATAGTTTAAATAAATTGTTTAGAGCACATTGGTTTGTTATTTTCTTATGTATTCTACAATTTGTGAAAACGTGTTAAAAGTGTCTTAAACTTTGATTTAGTTCTAAATCAACTATTTTTGTAGTTAAATATTTACTTAAAAACTGCTTCTTTGCTTGACCTCGTACAATAACTGTAGTGAAACTATTTAATGGACTTAATATATCACCAAGGCTTAAAAAAGAAATGTCGCCATCACACCAATCCAATCCATCGACATACTGTTTAGTTGTTTTTAGGGTTTTTCTTGTTATTTCGTCCAGCTCTTTTATATCATAAGGAGGTTTGAAGTGAAAGTGAAAGAAATTCGGAAGGATTGATCCGGCTTGCATGAAGGCCAATTCCTTTACAAAAATTTGTTGCTCGTTTCCAAATATATACTGATAGTCAAGAATAACACACGAGCTTCTGTCTATCTTAATCATTTTGTGTCTAATGTGTATAAAGTACTGAGAAGCATAAGCAAGACTCTTCACCTTAAATAGCGTTCACAATTCAATTCTCAAGTTAGTTTGAGACAACTTTTCATTCGATATGGTCACACTTCAGCTAAGAAAATCTTGAACTTCAAGAAAAATTCAAGATCACGAAATCATTTTTGGTTTCGAGTATTTTGTTAATCTACAACTAAAATTAAAGTGTGGTTTTTCAACAACGAGACGATTTACACCAATGGCTTGGATGCAGCAGCATAACCGTAATTTCATTGGATTTGAAGAAGAGCAATGGATTCAATTACTGACGTTTAAGGAATATATCCAGTTAAGGCTTGAGCAGTTTGAGTTCTTGATGCCTGATGCAATAATTGATAGTCCCAAGATTGAGAGTATAAAGTGTCATTTTAAGATTAGAAAATCCGATAAGCAATGAATATTAATTTTAAAAAGAAAGTTACACAAGTATAGACACTTTATAAATAAAGTAAAATAATTCTTCAGTTGCATTTCTGCTTTTGGAGAATACACAACAGAATGGGTCTAATTTCGAATTTTGGATTTAAAATAAATGTAACGAAAATTGATGATTTCCTCAAGGGGTTTGAGGATGTAATTTTCCCTGAACATTCGAAATAGTTTGAGGAATACCGAGTATTTTTCGTGGGATATGAAAACTATCGTCTAATTAAATCAAAATATGGAAAGCACTTGACAGTGTGCTCATGGTCTTCGGATAACGCCAGAGATGGAGTTGATACATGTGCTTGTTACTACTTTGTATCATATAAAAGAAAACTGGTTCGTTTTATATTTCAATACACTAACTTAAGAAAGAAGTTAAGCAAAATGGATAATAATAATAATAAAATACTTTCATAATGTACATGTATTTTAAAATTAAACTATATCAATAACAATAAACAAATTTTCACATTTGTAAACATTCTATTTATAAATAAATAAAATATATTATGAAAATTAGAAAAAAATAAGTTATTTTATTTAAACATTTTAAACTCTACAAACCTAGGTATGAAGCCCGCAGGTGTACAAGGCAGCATTTGCTATTATTTCAAATTATTGTGAAATTAACATAAGGACGGTCACTCAAACAGAGTGCACTGTAAAAAGGGAGAGAACCAAACACACGGAGAAGGTAGCAGCACGTGGCAAACGTACGTGCGAAGTACCTAATTAACAACAGTTCACACCAATAATACTTTAATTATCGTGTGGGAAAACATTCAGGTGTGAGGTCTCGTATGAGTTCTATGCATTGACAAAAAACGACAAAAGTGAAGCGAGCATTATCTTTCCACTGATCATTGCACCCACCCTCAAAAATCAAATCATGTACATGCACAACACTGCGCCAGCTGCTAGCTGATCTTCCACTTGATTCTAAAACACAGGTTACAGGTTACACGCCTAGAGCACAATTTCCTCCTTAAAACCACAATCACGTACGCACACACAAGTGCTGTTGAATGATCCTCCACCTGGCTCTAGCACACAAGTTACAGGTTACATGCCCAGCACACAATGTTCTCCTTAAAACTACAATCACGTACGCAAACGCAAGTGCTGCTGAGTGATCCTCCACCTCAAGCCAACCCACAATAAAAAAGGGGTCAGCCATAAATCTATACCCTTCGATCATAAATGTCTCCTACGTCTCCTAAAAATCACACATTTTCCTAAGAAAGGTCACACACCTGTCGCTCCCCCTCCCAAAAGCAATAAATTAGCTCCAATAATGAAGCAATTAAAAATCAAAAAATCAATAACCTGCATCCTGTCTTAGAATTCCCATTTCCCAACTACTTTTCTGTTTCGTCGATATAGAAAAGTTACACGTGGACGCGATGAAAGTCGTCCCCAACCCGAAATTTTTTTCAAACTGTACGACCAAACATTCTTTGTGGGTACGTGCGTCTCCGACAAACAAATAAAGGTTATTTCGTGGGGAAAATGTATTCCAAAATGTTTCATAGGCATTAACCATTAGCGCAAACCGCCATCGCCGGTTCGAATGAAAAATAGCAGTGAATTAAAAATCTATAGCATAAACATAGAACCGGTTTTAGCAGATAATAAATAACATTAAATATTACATATGTAGCACATTAATTTAACGCCCAACAGTCCAGAAGTCGCTGCTGTGGAGGCGCTTCAACCTCCTGCGCGTTGTATTTGACTCAAGTGTGCAAGTCAATGGGTTGACGTGGTTATGCAACCGGTCATTATACCGACTCGTATGTCGGTTAATTTGTTGTGTGACTGTCAGTAGAGCGAAGTCGTTCTGCAGCGTCCTATTACTCATGTATGGGGGAGCACCAGAAATGTCTCTGAGCACCTTGTTCTGCAAGACTTGAATTTGGTTTATCCAAAATGGAATCCCATATGTCCATGTGGGTATGATGATGCTCCTGTATACCAGCAGCTGGTTGCTCAAGCTGAGTTTGCTAGATGGCCTCAGAAACCAGTTGAGTTTAGTTTTTTTTTTTTTTTTTGGATCTACAAGCTGCTGCCGTTTTCTTTCCACGCTGCATAAGTTTCCTTTTAAGATATATACCCAAGTAGCGAACATGGTTCTCCTGAGGTATGACCATTTTGTTGAGTCGAACAGTTGCACAGTTACCATTCCTGAGCGCAAACGTGCAGTGTTGAGACTTGCTCCCGTTGACACAGATGTTCCACCGGTTGGCCCAAGTACTAAAGCCATCCAAGAATCTGCGTAACCGCAGCTGCTCTCCAAGCAGTGGTGGAGTTAGCAAGGAACACAGTGTCAAGCAGCGTGTTTCTGGCTACTGGGATTGTCAAGTCCGCGGTGTACAATGTGTACAAGGCAGGTCCAAGGACACTACCCTGCGCCGCTCTAATGCGGCGGATGTTTGATCGCTCGCCCCAAACTTCAAACTTACTTCGCCGATGGCAGCAGGGACTTAAGCTTAAAAGCCATCATGCCGTACGCGATCAAAGGCCTGCTGGATATCCAGAAAGACGGCAGAGCTGTACTGCTTATTTTACAAGGCCTCGAGGACATGCTGTACTACCCGATGAACTTGCTCTGATGTACGATGGTGATGCCTGAAGTCAAACTGATGATCAGGAATGACCCAATGCCATCATAACCAGGTGCCTTAGTGGACTTA
>JAEIFX010000279.1:0-33452 GCA_018904325.1 Drosophila murphyi | reverse complement strand
TGCATTAAAAGAAAATGACTTCAGACTCATCTAAAATTATATATTGTATTATCAATATATTCCATCAAAATGAATCACATAAAAGAAGAAGTTATTTTTATACTTTTGCTCGATTTATGAATCAAAATCAAATAGAAGAAAATTAAATAAAATTCATCTAAAATTATATATTATATTAATGGCCATATCTCTGTCAAAATGGACCCACTTCAGCATAGTTACTTTTTGGAAATTGCTCGATTTTTTTAAACGAAACTACGTTTAGGGAAGAAATGACTTCAGATCTCATCTAAATTTAAATATTGTATTAATGGCCATATCTCCGTCAAAAAATGGCCCCACGCCAATAATGAAGTTATTTTATACTGTTTCGATTTGTGAATCAAAACTGCATTTAAAGAAAATTAGTTTAGACTCATCTAAAATTATATATTATATTAATGGCCATATCTCTGTCAAAAAGTTCTGGACCCACTTGAAATATGAAGTACTTTTTAAATGCCTGATTTTTTAAATGAAACTGCATTTAAAGAAAATGTCTTCAGACTCATCTAAAATTATATATTGTATTAATGGCCATATCTCCGTCAAAAATGGCCCCACATAAAATATGAAGTTACTTTTGGAAATTGCTCGATTTTTGAAACAAAACTGCATTTAAACAAAATGACTTCAGACTCATCTAATGAGACATTATATTAATGGCCATATCTCCGTCAGGCTGGTCTCTTAATTTCAAATATGCTAAAGGTATTTTTAGAAATTGCTCGGATTTGTGGAAACAAAACTGCATTTAAACAAAATGACTTCTCAGACTCATCTAAAATGATATATTGTATTAATGGCCATATTTCCCACACAAAATGGCATCACTTCAAATATGGAGTTACTTTTAGAAATTGCTCGACTAAGTAGAAACAAACCTGCATTTAAAACAAAATGACTTCAGACTCATCTAAAATTGCTATTAGAAGCACACACATTCTGTCAAAAATGGCATCACTTCAAATATGGAGTTACGGGGGGGAAATTGCTCGATTTGGTAGAACAAAACTGCATTGAAAGAAATACCTCAGACTCACATCTAAAATTACATCGGGCGTTAATGGCCATACCTCCGCCAAAAAATACCGCATAAAATATGAAGTTATTTTTATATTTGTTGATTTATGAATCAAACTGCATTTAAAGAAAATTAGTTTAGACTCATCTAAAATTATATATTATATTAATGTTTATATCTTCAGTCAAAATTAACAAATATGAAGGTATTTTTAGAAATTGCTCGATTTTTGAAACAAAACTGCATTTAAACAAAATGATCAGACTCATCTAAAATTATATATTGTATTAATGGCCATATGTCCGTCAAAAATGGCCCCACATAAAATATGAAGGTATTTTTAGAATTTGCTCGATTTATGAATCAAAACTCGCATTTAAAGAAAATTAGTTAAGACTCATCTAAAATTATATATTATATTAATGGCCATATCTCTGTCAAAAATGGTCCACTAAAATATATAAAGCATTTTTTGAAATTGCTCGATTTTTGAAACGAAACTGCATTTAAAGAAAATGACTTCAGGACTCATCTAAATTTATATATTGTATTAATGGTCATATCTCCGTCAAAATGGCCCCACATAAAATATGAAGCGCCTTTGGGAAATGTCTTGATTTTTGAAACGAAACTGCATTTAAAGAAAATGACTTCAGACTCATCTAAAATTAGCATATTATACTAATGGCCATATCTCCGTCAAAATATTTGCCCACTTCAAATATGAACGGAATTTGTGAATTTCAGTCGATTTTTGAAACAAAACTGTATTAAACGAAATGGCTTCAGACTTATCCAAATTTATATATTATATTGATGGCCATATTTCCGTCAAAATGTCCCACTTCAAATATGAAGTTATTTTTAGAAATTGTCGATTGAAGAAACAAACTGCATTTAAAAAAATGACTTCAGACTCATCTAAAAATTATATATTGTATTAATGGCCATATTTCTGCCAAAAATGGCATCACTTCAAATATGGAGTTACTTTTAGAAATTGCTCGATTTTTTAAACAAAACTGCATTTAAAGAAAAGGTTCTCAGACTCATCTAAAATTATATATTGTATTAATGGCCATATCTCGCGCCAAAATGGCCCCACATAAAATATGAAGTTATTTATACTTTTATTGATTTATAATCAAACTGCATTTGAAGAAAATTAGTTTAGACTCATCTAAAATTATATATTATATTAATGGCATACATTCCTGTCAAAATGGCCCCATTTCCAAATATGGAGTTACTTTTAGAAATTGCTCCATTTTTTGAAACAAAACTGCACATAAAAAAAAATGACTTCAGACTCATCTAAAAATTATATAACGTATTAATGGCCATATCTCCGTCAAAAAATGGCCCCACTTAAAATATGAAAGTTACTTTTTGACATTTGCTCGATTTACCGAAACACAAACTGCATCTAAAGAAAAATGAGTTCAGACTCATCTAAAATTATATATTATATTAATGGCCATATGTTTGTCAAAAATATTGGCAACCTCGATGAAAATCCAGAAAGTTACCCTTTTGAAATTAGATCGATTTTTGAAACGAAACTGCATTTAAAGAAAATGATATCCAGACTCCATCTAAATTTATATATTGTATTAATGGCCATATCTCCGTCAAAAATGGCCCCACATAAAAATATGAAGGTACTTTTTAGAAATGTGCTCGATTTGTGAAACGAAACTGCATTTTAAAGAAAAAGACTTCAGACTCATCTAAAATTATATATTATATTAATGGCCATATCTCTGTCAAAAAATGGCCTCACTTCAAATATGAAGTGCCTGAAATTGCTCGGTTTTTAAACAAAACTGCATTTAAAAGAAAATATCTTCAGACTCATCTAAATTATATATTATGTTAATGAAACACATATCTCCGTCAAAATGGCCCCACTTCAAATGAAGGAATTTTTAGAAAAATGGTCGATTTTTTTAAACAAAACTGCATTAAAACGAAATGGCTTCAGACTCATCCAAAATTTATAGAGAGCAGCTAATGGCCATATCCCTATCAAAAATGGTCCCACTTCAAATATGAAAGGTACTTTTTAGAAATTGCTCTGACTTTTTAAACAAAACTGCATTAAAAGAAAATGAGCTTCTAGACTCATCTAAAATTATATATTGTATTAATGGTCATATCTCCGTCAAAAAATGGCCCACATAAAATATGGAAGGAATTTTTAGAAATTGGTCGATTTTCCTTAAACAAAACTGACATTAAAAGAAAATGACTGCAGGCTTTCATTCAAATTATTCTATTATAATAATAATACTATCTCCGTCAAAAATAGTCCGCAATTGAAAATAATAAGTATTTTTAGAAGTCTTGCTGGATTGGTGAAACAAGACTGTACTTCTAAAGAAAGCGACTCCAGACTCATCCACATATATGTTGTGGTAATGAGCCATATCTCAATCAAATAGGACCCACTTAAAAAATGAAGTGTATTTTTAGAAATTTGCTCGATTTATGGAAACAAAACTGCATCTTAAAGAAAATTGTTTTTGACTCAATTAAACCTATATCCTGTATTAATGGTGACCACTCTCCATCAAAAAATGGCCCACCAAGAATGAAGCTACTTTTTGTACTTAGCTCGATTTATGAACCAAAACCTGTATTAAAGAAAATAACTTCAGGACTCATCAAAATGTATATATAATATTAATCATACTTAGTTTCGGAAAATAGTCCACTCATCAATAATGAAGTTATTTTTAGAAATTAATCGATGTTATAGAAGCGAACTGCAATGGTTAAAGAAAATGACTTCAGACTCATCTAAAAAACATATATTTTATTAATGGCCATATCTCCGTCAAAAATGGCCCCACTTTGAAACATATGAAGGAATTTTTACAGAAATTGGTCGATTTTTTAAACAAAACTGCATTTAAAGAAAATGGCTTCAGGACTGCAGGCCAAAGATATCATGATACTATGTTGTAATTACATATCTCCGTCAAAAATGGCCCCACGTCAAAACTATGAAGGTATTTTGAGCAATTGCCTCAAATTGAAATAAAGCTGCATTAAATCAAAATTAATTTAGACTCAACCTAAAATATATATTGTATTAATGACCATATCTCCATCAAAAATTGGCCCACATGGAAATATGAAGTTATTTTTTATATTTTTATTGATTTTATGAATCAAATGTGCCCATTTAAAGAAAATGACTTTAGACTCATCTAAACTAAGGTATTATACTAATGGGCTCATAGTCTCTGTCAAAATGGCCCCACTTCAAATATGAAGGTATTTTTAGAATTTGCCCGATTTTTGAAACAAAACTGCATTTAAAGAAAATGACTTCAGACTCATCTAAAATTATATATTGTACCAGTGGCCATTTCTCCGTCAAAAAATGGCCCCACGCCAATAGACAGTTATTTTTATACTTTGCTCGATTTCAGAGATCAAAACCGCATTTAAAGAAATGCCGACTTCAGACTCCATCTAAAATATATATTATATTAATGGCCATATCTCTGTCAAAAAACAACACCTGACAAAGTTACTTTTCAGACTTTTGTTTGATTATGGGAATCTAAAACTGCATTTAAAGAAAATGACTTCTTAGACTCATCTAAAATTATATATTATATTAATGTATTATATCTCTGTCAAAATGGCCCCACTTAAAATCTGAAGGTATTTTTAGAATTTGGTTCGATTTCAGGAAACAAAACTGCATTTAAAGAAAATGGCTTCAGACTCATCTAAATATATATTGTATTAATGGCCATATCTCCGTCAAAAAATGGCCCCACTTAAAATATGAAGTTACTTTGTGGAATGCTTGATTTTTGAACAAACTGCATTTAAAGAAAATACCATGAGACTCATCTAAAATTATATATTCTTTTTTTTTGATCTCCATCAAAGTGTGAATGGTATTTTTAGACTTGCTCCTGACTGGGGGAAGAAAATGTCTTCAGACTCATCTGAAATTATATATTGTATTAATGGCCATATCTCCGTCAAAATGGTCTAATTTAAAATATGAAGTTGGCTTTAGAAATTGCTGGATTTTTGAAACAAAACTGCATTTAAAGGAAAATGTCTTCAGACTCATCTAAATTATATATTTTTTTTTTAAAATCTCCTATCAAAATATGGAAGGTATTTTTAGAATTTGCTCTATTTTTTGAAAACAAAACTTCAATTAAACAATAAGACTTCAGACTCATATAAATTATATTTTGTAATAATGGCCTTATCTCTGTCAAAAATGGCCCCAATTATAAAAATATGAAAGGTACTTTTAAGGAATTTGCTCAATTTTTGAAACAGAACTGCATTTAAAAAAAAAAGTGGTTCAGACTCATCTAAATAACATAATAAAATAATAATGGCCTATCTAAGTCAAAAATGGCCCCACTTCAAATCTGAAGGGATTTTTAAAATTTGCTCGATTTTTGAAACAAAACTGCGTTTAAAGAAAATGACTTTAGACACACCTAAAATTGTATAATCAGGTATCAATGGCTTACATATCCGTCAAAAATGGTCCCCACATAAAAAATATGAAGGTATTTTTAGAAATTGCTCGATTTTGTGGAAACAAAACTGCTTTTTAAAGAAAAGACAACAGAATAATCTAATATTATATATTATATTAATGGCCATATCTCTGTCAAAAATATGGCATCACTTCAAATATGAAGATACTTTTTAAAAATTTAGCTCTGATTTTTTTAAACAAAACTACATTTAAAGAAAATGATTCAGATCATATTAGTATACATATTGTATGTTTGCTTATATCTCCGTCAAAAATATTGCTTTACATATAAATATGAAGTTACTTTTAGAAATTGCTCGATTTTTCCACCCAAACAAATACTGGTGTTTAAAAGAATGACTTCAGAGTCATCTTTAAAATTATATATTAATAAATGTTTATATCTCCGTCAAAAATGGCCCCACATGAATAGATGAAGTTATTTTTTATACTTTACTCGATTTATGAATCAAACTGCATTTTAAAGAGAATTGACTTTTGAATAAAGTAATATTATGTATTATATTAATAACATTATCTCTGTC
Source organism: Drosophila murphyi (assembly GCA_018904325.1). Classification (NCBI taxonomy): domain Eukaryota; kingdom Metazoa; phylum Arthropoda; class Insecta; order Diptera; family Drosophilidae; genus Drosophila; species Drosophila murphyi. The sequence goes on along the minus strand of JAEIFX010000279.1, from coordinate 27,313 downwards.
AAAAAATAGTCCCACTTTAAATTTGAATGTATTTTTTTTAATTTTTTTAGTTTTGAAGCAAACTGCATTTAAAAGAAAGAGGAAATGACTTCCCAGACTCATCTAAAATTATATAAGCCTTGTGTGCCTGACATGTCTCCTGCATTGTCAAAAATGGCCCCACGCCTAATAATGAAGTTAATTTTTATACTTTAACTTCTTCGGTTTATGAATCAAAACTGAATTTAAGAAAATGACTGAAGACTCATCTAAAATTACATATTGCCTTAAACAATATCTCGTCAAAAGTAGTCCCACTTTAAATATGAAGGTATTTTAAAGAAATTGATCGATTTTTTGAGACAAAACTACCAGCCCAAACAAAATGACTTCCAGACTCCTGAATAAAGTTATATATTTTATTAATAGCCATATCTACGTCAAATAAATTACATTTTATTTAAATATGAAGTTACTTTTATACTAAATTGATCGATTTTATGAAGCAAAGCTGCATTTAAAGAAATTGAGTTGAGACAAATCTAAAATTTCCTGTATTTTATTAATATCCATATCTCCTTCAAAAATGGCCCCACGCCAAAAATGGAGTTACTTTTTAGACATTGCTCGATTTTTGAAACAAAACTGCATTAAAACAAAATGACTTCAGACTCATCTAAAATTATATATTGTATTTAATGGCCATATCTCCATCAAAAAATGGCCCCACTTCAAATATGGAGTTATTTTTAGACATTGCTCGATTTTTGTAAATCAAAACTGCAGGAAAAAAAAATAACTTTAGACTCATCTAAAATTATATATTATATTATTATGGCCATATCTCCGTCAAAAAATGGCCCCACTTCAAATAAAAAGAAATTTTTAGTAGAATTGATCGATGTTTGAAACAAAACTGCATTAAAACAAGAATGACTTCAGACTCATCCAAAATTATATATTATATTAATAGTCATGGTCTCCGTCAAAAATGGCCCCACTTCAAATATGAAGTTACTTTTAGAAATTGCTCGATTTTTGAAACAAAACTGCATTTAAAGAAATTGACTTCAGACTCATCTAAAATTATATATTATATTAATAGCCATATCTCCGTCAAAAATGGCCCCACATAAAAATATGGAAGTTACTTTTTATACTTTGCTCGATTTATGAATCAAAACTGCATTTCAAAGAAAATGAGTTCAGACTCATCTAAAATTATATATTTTATTAATGGCCATATCTCCGTCAAAATGGGCCCACTTCAAAATATGAAGTTACTTTTAGACTTTGCTCGATTTATGAATCAAAACTGCATTTAAAGAAAATGACTTCAGACTCATCTAAAATTATATATTATATTAATGGCATATCTCCGTCAAAAAATGGCCCCACATAAAATATGAAGTTACTTTTTAGAAATTGCTCGATTTTTGAAACAAAACTGCATTTAAAGAAATTGACTTCAGACTCATCTAAAATTATATATTGTATTAATGGCCATATCTCCGTCAAAAATGGCCCCACTTCAAATATGAAGGTATTTTTTAGAAATTGCTCGATTTTTGAAACAAAACTGCATTAAAACAAAATGACTTCAGACTCATCTAAAATTATATATTGTATTAATGGCCATATCTCCGTCAAAAATGGCCCTACATAAAATATGAAGTTATTTTTATACTTTGCTCGATTTATGAATCAAAACTGCATTTAAAGAAAATGTCTTCAGACTCATCTAAAATTATATATTGTATTAATGGCCATATCTCTGTCAAAAATGGCCCCACATAAATATGAAGTTAGTTTTAGAAATTGCTCGTTTTTTAAACAAAACTGCATTTAAAGAAAATGACTTCAGACTCATCTAAAATTATATATTATATTAATGGCCATATCGCCGTCAAAAATGGCCCCACATAAAATATGAAGTTACTTTTAGACTTTGCTCGATTTTTGAAACAAAACTGCATTTAAAAAAAAATGACTTCAGACTCATCTAAAATTATATATTATATTAATGGCCATATCTCTGTCAAAAATGGCCCCACTTAAATATGGAAGTTATTTTTAGAAATTGCTCGATTTTTGAAACAAAACTGCATTTAAAGAAAATGACTTCAGACTCATCTAAAAAATTATATATTGTATTAATGGCCATATCTCCGTCAAAAATGGCCCCACTTCAAATATGAAGTTACTTTTTAGAAATTGCTCGATTTTTTAAACAAAACTGCATTTAAAAAAAAAATGACTTCAGACTCATCTAAAATTATATATTGTATTAATGGCCATATATCCGTCAAAAAATGGTCCCACTTAAAATATGAAGGTATTTTTAAACTTTGCTCGATTTATGAATCAAAACTACATTTAAAGAAAATGACTTCAGACTCATCTAAAATTATATATTATATTAATGGCCATATCTCTGTCAAAAATGGCCCCACTTCAAAATATGAAGTTATTTTTAGAAATTGCTCGATTTTAAACAAAACTGCATTTAAAGAAAATGACTTCAGACTCATCTAAAATTATATATTGTATTAATGGCCATATCTCCGTCAAAAATGGCCCCACATAAAATATGAAGTTACTATTTTAGAAATTGCTCGATTTTTGAAACAAAACTGCATTTAAAGAAAATGACTTCAGACTCATCTAAAATTATATATTGTATTAATGGCCATATCTCCGTCAAAAATGGCCCCACTTCAAAATATGAAGTTACTTTTAGAAATTTGCTCGATTTTTGAAACAAAACTGCATTTAAAAGAAAATGACTTTAGACTCATCTAAATTTATATATTATATTAATGGCCATATCTCCGTCAAAAATGGCCCCACTCCAAAATATGAAGGTATTTTTAGAAATTGCTCGATTTTTTGAAACAAAACTGCATTTAAAAAAAATGACTTCAGACTCATCTAAAATTATATATTGTATTAATGGCCATATCTCTGTCAAAAATGGCACCACTTCAAATATGGGAGTTATTTTTAGAAATTTGCTCGATTTTTGAAACAAAACTGCATTTAAAGAAAATGTCTTCAGACTCATCTAAAATTATATATTATTATTAATGGCCATATCTCCGTCAAAAAAATGGCCCCACATAAAATATGAAGTTATTTTAGAAATTGCTCGATTTTTGAAACAAAACTGCATTTAAAGAAAATGACTTCAGACTCATCTAAAATTATATATTATATTAATGGCCATATCTCCGTCAAAAATGGCCCACTTAAAATATGAAGTTACTTTTTAGAAATTTGCTCGATTTTTTGAAACAAAACTGCATTTAAAGAAAATGACTTCAGACTCATCTAAATTTATATATTATATTAATGGCCATATCTCCGTCAAAAATGGCCCCACTCCAAATATGAAGGTATTTTTAGAAATTGCTCGATTTGTGAAACAAAACTGCATTTAAACAAAATGACTTCCAGACTCATCTAAAATTATATATTAGTATTAATGGCCATATCTCTGTCAAAAAATGGCCCCACTTCAAATATGGAGTTACTTTTTAGACTTTGCTCGATTTGTGAAACAAAACTGCATTTAAACAAAATGACTTCAGACTCATCTAAAATTATGTATTATATTAATGGCCATATCTCTGTCAAAAATGGCCCCACTTCAAAATATGAAGTTACTTTTAGAAATTTGCTCGATTTTATGAAACAAAACTGCATTTAAAGAAAATGACTTCAGACTCATCTAAAATTATATATTATATTAATGGCCATATCTCTGTCAAAAATGGCCCCCTTTCAAATATGAAGTTACTTTTTAGAAATTGCTCGATTTTTGAAACAAAACTGCATTTAAACAAAATGACTTCAGACTCATCTAAAATTATATATTATATTAATGGCCATATCTCCGTCAAAAATGGCCCCACTTCAAAATATGGAGTTACTTTTAGAAATTGCTCGATTTTTGAAACAAAACTGCATTTAAAAAAAATGACTTCAGACTCATCTAAAATTATATATTGTATTAATGGCCATATCTCTGTCAAAATGGCCCCCATTTCAAATATGGAGTTACTTTTAGAAATTGCTCGATTTTTGAAACAAAACTGCATTTAAAGAAAATGACTTCAGACTCATCTAAAATTATATATTGTATTAATGGCCATATCTCCGTCAAAAAGCCCCCCCAAGGCTGAAGTTATTTTTTATACTTTGCTCGATTTATTGAAATCAAAACTGCATTTAAAGAAAATGACTTCAGACTCATCTAAAATTATATATTATATTAATGGCCATATCTCTGTCAAAAATGGCCCCACTTCAAATATGGAGTTACTTTAGAAATTGCTCGATTTTTGAAACAAAACTGCATTTAAACAAAATGACTTCAGACTCATCTAAAATTATATATTTATATTAGTTCTTAGCAAAATTATATATTGTATTAATGGCCATATCTCCTGGCTCAAAAATGGCCCCACTTCAAATATGAAGGTATTTTTAGAAATTGCTCGATTTGTGAAACAAAACTGCATTTAAACAAAATGACTTCAGACTCATCTAAAATTATATATTGTATTAATGGCCATATCTCTGTCAAAATGGCATCACTTCAAATATGGAGTTACTTTTAGAAATTGCTCGATTTTTTAAACAAAACTGCATTTAAAGAAAATGTCTTCAGACTCATCTAAAATTATATATTGTATTAATGGCCATATCTCCGTCAAAAATGGCCCCACATAAAATATGAAGTTACTTTTTAGAAATTGCTCGATTTTTGAAACAAAACTGCATTTAAAGAAAATGACTTCAGACTCATCTAAAATTATATATTGTATTAATGGCCATATCTCCGTCAAAAATGGCCCCACGTAAAATATGAAGTTATTTTATACACTTTGCTCGATTTTTTGAATCAAAACTGCATTTAAACAAAATGACTTCAGACTCATCTAAAATTATATATTGTATTAATGGCCATATCTCCGTCAAAAATGGCCCTACATCAAATATGAAGTTATTTTTAGAATTTGCTCGATTTTTGAAACAAAACTGCATTTAAACAAAATGACTTCAGACTCATCTAAAATTATATATTATTATTAATGGCCATATCTCCGTCAAAAATGGCCCCACTTCAAATATGAAGGTACTTTTAGAAATTGCTCGATTTTGAAACAAAACTGCATTTAAACAAAATGACTTCAGACTCATCTAAAGTTATATATTGTATTAATGGCCATATCTCTGTCAAAAATGGCATCACTTCAAATATGGAGTTACTTTTAGAAATTGCTCGATTTTGTAAACAAAACTGCATTTAAAGAAAATGTCTTCAGACTCATCTAAAATTATATATTGTATTAATGGCCATATCTCCGTCAAAAAATGGCCCCACTTCAAATATGAAGGTACTTTTTAGAAATTGCTCGATTTTTGAAACAAAACTGCATTTAAAGAAAATGACTTCAGACTCATCTAAAATTATATATTGTATTAATGGCCATATCTCTGTCAAAAATGGCACCACTTCAAATATGGAGTTACTTTTAGAAATTGCTCGATTTTTTAAACAAAACTGCATTTAAAAAAATGTCTTCAGACTCATCTAAAATTATATATTGTATTAATGGCCATATCTCCGTCAAAAATGGCCCCACTTAAAATATGAAGTTATTTTTAGAAATTGCTCGATTTTTGAAACAAAACTGCATTTAAAGAAAATGACTTTAGACTCATCTAAAATTATATATTCTACTAATGGCCATATCTCTGTCAAAAATGGCCCCATTTTCAAATATGGAGCTACTTTTAGAAATTGCTCGATTTTTTAAACAAATTGCATTTAAGGAAAATGACTTCAGACTCGTCAAAATTATATATTGTGTTAATGGTCATATCTCCGTCAAAATGGCCCCACACAAAATATGAAGTTATTTTTATACTGCTTGATTTATGAATCAAAACGCATTTAAAGAAAATCAGAATAAATATATCTAAAATTATATAATATATTAATGGCCATATCTCTGTCAAAAAGAGCCCCTTTCAACAATATGGAGTTACTTTTAGAAATTGCTCGATTTTTGAAACAAAACTGCATTAAAAAAATGACTTCAGACTCATCCAAAATTGGTAACGATTAATGGCCATATCGCCGTCAAAATGGCCCCACAAAATATGAGGTTATTTTTTAAATTTGTTTCTGATTTAAACAAACTGCATTTAAAGAAAATGAGTTCAGACTCATCTAAAATTATATATTTTATTAATGGCTATATTCCTCCGTCAAAAATGACCCCATATTTCAAATAAGGAGTTACCTTTTAGAAATTGCTCGATTTTTAACAAACACATTTCAAAAATAACTGAGCTCATCTAAAATTATATATTGTATTAATGACCATATCTCATAATAAATTATTCCTTTAAATATGAAGTTATTTTATACTTTGCTCGATTTATGAATCAAAACTGCATTTAAGGAAAATGACTTTAAGACTCTCAAAATTATATATAATGTTAATGGCCATATCTCCGCAAAAAAAAATGGCCCCACATAAAGATGAAAATCTTTTTAGACTTTGATCGATTTATGAAACAAAACTGTATTTAAAGTAAATTAGGTTCTTAGACTCATCTAAAATGTACAATATGTATATTAATGGCCATATCTCCGTTAAAAATGGCCCCATTTAAAAATATGAAGTTGCCTCTCGAAATTGCTCGATTTTTTGAAAACGAAACTGGATTTAAAAGAAAATGACTTCAGACCTCATCTAAAATTATATATTATATTAATGGCCATATCTCCGTCAAAAAGGGCCCCACTTCAAATAAGAAGGGAACTTTTAGAATTTGGTCGATTTTTAAAACAAAACTGCATTTTTGAAACAAATGACAGCAGACTCATCCAAAATTATATATTGTATTAATGGCCATATCTCCAAAGTGGCCCCCACAAAAAAGGAGATTGTTTTTTGAAACTTGCTCGTTTATGAACAAAACTGCATCAAAGAATATAAGTGTAGACTCATTCTAAAATTATATATTTTATTAATGGCCATATCTCTGTCAAAAATGGCCCACTTCAAATATGGAGTTACTTTTAGAAATAGTCGATTTTTTAAACAAAACTGCATTTAAGGAAAATGTCTTCAGACTCGGTCTAAAATTATATATAGATTAAATGGCCATATCTCCGTAAAAAATGGCCCCACTCAAAAAAATGAAAATATTTTTATACTTTGCTCGATTTATGAATCAAAACTGCATTTTTAAAGAAAATGGGTTTAGACTCATCTAAATTTATATATTGTATAGATGGCCATATCTCTGTCGAAAATGGCCCCACATAAAATATGAAGTTACTTTTTGAAATTGCTCGATTTCTTGAAACGAAAAAAACAAGAAAAGGGCAACGCAAAAAAATAAAGAAAGGATATTGGGGGTATAGGTTGACGAAACTGCATTTAAAGAAAATGAATTCAGACTCATCTAAAATTATATATTATATTAATGGATATATCTCCGTCAAAAAATGGCCCCACATAAAATATAAAGTTACTTTTAGAAATTGCTCGATTTTTTAAACGAAACTGCATTTAAAGAAAATGACTTCAGACTCATCTAAATTTATATATTATATTAATGGCCATATCTCCGTCAAAAATGGCCCCATTATGAAAAAAAAGGTATTTTTAGAATTTGCTCGATTTTTGAATCAAAACTGCATTTAAACAAAATGACTTCAGACTCATCTAAAACTATATATTTTATTATTGGCAATATCTCCATCAAAAATGGCAACACTTCAAATATGAAGGAATTTTTAGAATTTGCTCGATTTTTGAACCAAAACTGCATTTAAAGAAAATGACTTCAGACTCATCTAAAATTATATATTATATTTATGGCCATATCTCCGTCAAAAATGGCCCCACATAAAATATGAAGTTAATTTTATACTTTACTCGATTTATGAATCAAAACTGCATTTAAAGAAAATGACTTCAGACTCATCTAAAATTATGTATTATATTAATGGCCATATCTCCATCAAAAATGGCCCCACTTAAAATATGGAGGTATTTTTAGAATTTGCTCGATTTTTGAAACAAAACTGCATTTGAAGCAAAAAATTAGTTCAGACTCATCCAAAATTATATATTATAATTGTAAGCATTTTAATGGACACGATATTTCCGCAAAAATATAAAAGATATACCTTTTTATTGCTCGATTTATAGAAAACTGCATTAAAAAAAATAAACAGACTCATCTAAAATTAAATTTATAATGGGCATATCTCCGGTCAAAATTAGCCCCACATCAATGGAGGTACTTTTTAGAATGGTTATTGTCACGATTTTTTAAAAACAAAACTGCAGTTAAAAAAAAAATGTCTTCACTTCAGACTCATCCAAAATTATATTGTTGAATGTGACATACATCTCCCAGGTCAAAAATGGCCGCCACTTAAAATATGAAGTTACCTTTAAACTTGCTCGAGTTTTTGAAACAAAACTGCACATTTAAAAAAAATGACTTCAGACTCATCTAAAATTATATATTATATTATTTTGGCTATATCTCTGTCAAAAATGGGTCCCCACTCTAAAATAGGAAGGTCTTTTTAGACCGAATTGCTCGATTTTTTGAAACGAAACTGCATTTAAAGAAAATTAGTTCAGAATCATCCAAAAATTATGTATTGTATTTAATGGCCACATCGCCGTCAAAAATGGCCCCACTTAAAATATGAAGTTACTTTTAAAATTGCTCGATTTTTGAAACGAAACTGCATTTAAAGAAAATGACTTCAGACTCATCTAAAATTATATATTGTGGTTAATGGACCATAGTCTTCCCGTCAAAAATGGCCCCCACTTCAAATATAGAAGGTATTTGTAATACTTGATCGATTTTGTAAAACTATAACTACGTTTAAAGAAAATGAGTTCAGACTCATCTAAAATTATATATTATATTAGTGGCCATATTTCCCCGTCAAAAATGGCCCTATTTGCAAATATGGAAGGTACTTTTTAGAGAATAGCCGATTTTTAAATAAAACTGCATTAAAACAAAATGACTTCAGACTCATCTAAAATTAAATATTGTATTAATGGGCATATCTCCCGTCAAAATGGGCCCCCACATGAAATATGAAGTTATTTTTAGATTTTTCTCGATTTATGAATCAAAACTGCATTTAAAGAAAATCAGTTCAGACTCATCTAAAATTATATATTATCTTCATGGCCATATCTCTCCGTCAAAAAATGGCCCCACTTTAAAATAGTGAAGTTACTTTTTGAAATTGCTCAGATTTTTGGAACGAAACTGCATTTAAAGAAAATGACTTCACAGACTCAGCTCTCGAAATTTATATATTGTATGTAATGGCCATATCTCTGTCAAAAATGGCCCCCCTCAAAAATATGAAGTTACTTTTAGAAATTGCTCGATTTTTGAAACGAAACTGCATTTAAAGAAAATGACTTCAGACTCATCTAAAATTATATATTATATTAATGGCCATATCTCTGTCAAAAATTGGCCCCACTTCAAATATGATAGGAATTTTTAGAAATTTGGTCGATTTTTGAAACAAAAACTGCATTAAAACGAAATGGCTTCAGACTCTTCCCAAATTATATATTATTTATTAATGGCCATATCTCTCATAAAAATGGCCCCACTTCAAATATGGAGTTACTTAGAGAAATTGCTCGATTTTTGAAACAAAACTGCATTAGAACAAAATGACTTCAGACTCATCTAAAATTATATATTGTATTAATGGCCATATCTCCACCAAAAATGGCCCCACATAAAATATGAAGTTACTTTTAGAAATTGCTCGATTTTTGAAACAAAACTGCATTTAAAGAAAATGACTTCAGACTCATCTAAAATTATATATTTTATTAATGGCATATCTCTGTTAAAAATGGCCCCACTTAAAATATGAAGTTACTTTTTGAAATTGCTCGATTTTTGAAACGAAACTGCATTTAAAGAAAATGACTTCAGACTCATCTAAATTTATATATTGTATTAATGGCCATATCTCCGTCAAAAAAATAGCCCCAGTTAAAATATGAAGTTATTTTTAGAAACTGCTCGATTTTTGAAACAAAACTGCATTTAAACAAAATGACTTCAGACTCATCTAAAATTATATATTATATTAATGGCCATATCCCCGTCAAAATTGGCCCCACTTAAATATGAAGTTATTTTTAGAATTTGCTCGATTTTTTAAACAAAACTGCATTTAAAAAAATGACTTCAGACTCATCTAAAATTATATATTGTATTAATGGCCATATCTCTGTCAAAAATGGCCCCACTTAAAATATGAAGTTACTTTTAGAAATTGCTCGATTTTTCAAAAAAAAAAAAAGATTTGAAACAAAACTGCATTTAAAGAAAATGACTTCAGACTCAATCTAAAATTATATATTGTATTAATGGCCATATTTCCGTCAAAATGGCCCCACTTAAAATATGAAGTTACCTTTAAAATTTGCTCGATTTTGAATCAAAACTGCATTTAAAGAAAAATGACTTTAGACTCATCTAAAATTATATATTATATTAATGGCCATATCTCCTGTCAAAAATGGCCCCACTTAAAATATGAAGTTACTTTTAGAAATTGCTCGATTTTTTGAAACAAAACTGCATTTAAAGAAAATGCCTTCAGACTCATCCAAAATTATATATTGTATTAATGGCCATATCTCCGTCAAAAAGGCCCCACATAAAATATGAAGTTACTTTTAAATTGCTCCGATTTTTGAAACGAAACTGCATTTTAAGAAAATGACTCTAGACTCATCTAAAATTATATGTTATCTAATGGATATATCTCCGTCAAATGGCCCCACTTCAAATATGAAGGTATTTTTTAGAATTGCTTGATTTTATAAACAAAACTGCATTTAAAACAAATGGCTTCAGACTCATCTAAATTTATATATTATATTAATGGCTATATTCTGCCAAAAATGGCCCACTTTAAATATGGAGTTACTTTTAGAAATTGCTCGATTTTTGAAACAAAACTGCATTTAAACAAAATGACTTCAGACTCATCTAAAATTATATATTGTATTAATGGCCATATCTCTGTCAAAAATGGCCCCACTTCAAATCTGAAGGTGTTTTTAGAACTTGCTGGATTTTTGAAACAATACTGCATTTAAAGAAAATGTCTTCAGACTCATCAAAATTATATATTGTATTAATGGCCATATCTCAGTCAAAAATGGCCCAACTTAAAATCTGAAGATTACGTTTTAAAAATTGCTCGATTTTTAGAAACAAAACTGCACTTTAAAGGAAAATGACTTCCAGACTGCGTCTTAAAATTATATATTGCATTAATGGCCTATATCTCTGTCAAAAATGGCCTCCAAATAAATATGAAGTTACTTTCTTAGACCCAAGGGCTCTGATTTTGAAACAAAATTCCTGCATTTAAAGGAAATGACTTCAGACTCATCTAAAATATTATATTATATTATATTGAATATATATCTAAGTCAAATTAATGGCCCACTTCAAATATGAAGGTATTTTTACAAATAGGTTTCGATTTTTGAAAACAAAACTTGCATTTAAAGAAAATGCCTTCAGACTCATCCATAAATTTATATATTATATTAATGGCCATATCTCCTTGTCAAAAATGGCCCAGCTAAAAATATGGAAGGTATTTTTAGAAATTGTCTAGATTTTAAAAACAAAACTGCATTTAAAAAAAAATGACTCAGACTCATCCAAGTTTATATCTGTATTAATGGCCCATATCTAAGTCAAAAAGTGGCCCGACTTAAAATCTGAAGGTATTTGTTAAAATTGCTCGATTTTTGAAACAAAACTGCATTTAAAGAAAATGACTTTAGGGCTCATGTTAAAAATTATATATTGTATTAATGGCCATATCTCTATCAAAAAATGGGCCCACATAAAATATGAAGTTCTTTTTAGAAATTGCTCGATTTTTGAAACAAAACTGCATTTAAAGAGAAATGACTTCAGACTCATCTAAAATTATATATTGTATTAATGGCCATATCTCAGTCAAAAATGGCTCCACTTAAAATATGATAGGTATTTTTAAAATTTGCTCGATTTAGTAAACACTACTGACATTTAAACAAAAACACTTCAGACTCATCTAAAGTTATATATTGTAAATTATATGGCCATATCTCTACCTTCAAAATTGGCATCACTTCAAATCTGGAGTTCTTTTGAGAAATAACTTGATTTTTTAAACAAAACTGCATTTAATGAAAATGTCTTCAGACTCAGTCAAAATTATATATTGTCGTATAAAAGCCTTATATCTCCGCCAAAAATGGCCCCACATAAAATATGAAGTTATTTTTATAAATTGCTCGATTTTTGAAACAAAACAAGTATTCAGTTTCAAGTAAAGTGTCTCATTGTGTGTTATATCTCCAGATGTTATAAGTAATTTCGCAGAATGTGAGTTGTTTTATCTTTGCTCGATTTATGAATCAAAGGCTGCATTTAAAGAAGTGACTTCAGACTCATCTAAAATTATCGATATTGTATTAATGGGCATATCTCATCAAAGATGGCCCTATACGCCAATAATGAAGATATCTTTATACTTTGCTCGATTTATGAAACAAAACTGCATTTAAAGAAAATGACTTCAGACTCATCTAAAATTATATATTATATTAATGGCCATATCTCTGTCAAAAATGGCCCCACTTAAAATATGAAGTTACTTTTGGGAATTGCTCGATTTTTTGAAACAAAACTGCATTTAAAGAAAATCAATGCTAGACTCATCTAAAATTATATCTTGTATTAATGGCCATATCTCCGTCAAAATGGCTCCCACATAAATATGAAGATTATTTTAGAAATTGCCTGATTTTCGAAACGAAACTGCACTTCAAAAAAATGTCTTCAGACTCATCTAAAATTATATATTATATGAATGCCATATCTCCGTCAAAAATGGCCCCATTTCAAATATGAAGGTATTTTTAGAAAGATTAATCGATTTAGGAAACAAAACTGCATTTAAAAAAAAAGACTTCAGACTCATCTAAATGTGTTATATATTGTAGTAATGGCCATATCTCCGTCAAAAAATGGTAACACTTCAAATATGAAAGGTAATTTTAGAAATGCTCGATTTCTAAAACGAAAACTGCATTTGGAGGAAATGCCTTTAGACTCATCTAAATTTATATCTTGATTAATGGCCATATATGCTATCATAAAATGGCCTCCTACATAAAATATGGAAGTTACTTTTAGAAATTGCTCGATTTTTGAAACAAAAGCTGCATTGTAAAGAAAATGAACTTTCAGACTCATCTAAATTAATATATTGTATTGAAATGGCCATATCTCTGTCAAAATGGCCCCACGCCAAAAAATAAAGTTACTTTTAGAATATTGCTGGATTTTTGGAATCAAAACTGCATTTAAAGAAATGACTTGAGACTCTATCTAAAATTATATATTATATTAATGGCTATATCTCTGTCAAAAGCGCTTCCACTCCAATAATAAATTTACTTCAGAAATTGCTCGATTTTAAAAAAACTGTAAAAGTTAAACAAAATGACTTCAGACTCATCTATATAAAATTATATGCTATATTAATGGCCATATCTCTGCCAAACAATACCACTTCAAATATGGAGTTACTTTTAGAAATTGCCTGATTTTGAAACAAACTGCATTTAAAGAATATGACTTCAGACTCCATCTAAAATTATTATATTAATGGCCATATCTTGCCAAAATGGCCCCACTTCAAATATGGAAGGTATTTTTAGAATTTGCCTTCGATTTTTAAAAATAAAACGCCAAAAGAAATGTCTTCAGACTCATCCAAATTTATATTATATTAATACACCCCCTGCCAAAAATGGCCCCACTTCAAATATATGTACTTTGGAAATGCCTTGATTTGTAAAACAAAACTGCATTTAAAACAAATGACTTCAGACTCATCTAAAGTTATATATTGTATTAATGGCCATATCTCTGTCAAAAAATGGCATCATTTAAAATATGGAGTTACTTTTGGAAATGCTCGATTTTTGAAACAAAACTGCATTTAAAGAAAATGTCTTCAGACTCATCTAAATTTATATATTGTATTAATGGCCATATCTCCGTCAAAAAATGGCCCCACATAAAATATGAAGGTACTTTTAGAATTTGCTCCGATCTTTACAACAAAACTGCATTTTAAAGAAAATGCCTTCAAGCTCCTGTCTAAATTTATATATTATGTTAATGTTCATGTCTCCGTCAAAAATGCCCTTCAAAAAAGGAAGGTATTTTTAAAATTTGCTCGATTTTAAAACAAAACTGCATTTAAAAAAAAATGACTTCAGACTCATCTAAAATTATATTTGTATTGATGGCCATATCTAAGTCAAAAATGGCACCACCAAAAACTGAAGGTATTTTTAGACTTTGCTCACATCTTTTAAAACTAAAACTGCATTAAAAGAAAGGCCTCAGACCCATCTCTAAAATGATAGATTATATAAAATGGCCATATCTCCATCAAAAATGGCCCCACATAAAAATCTGAAGGTACTTTTAGAAATTGCTCGATTTTTGAAAAAAAAACTGCATTTAAAGAAAATGACTTCCAGACTCATCTAAAATTATATATTATATTAATGGCCATATCTCAGTCAAAATACTTTGGCCCCACTTTAAAATCTGAAGGTGTTTTTAGAGTTTGCTAGATTTTTAAAACAAAACTGAATTTAAAGAAAATGACTTCAAATTAGCACTCATCTAAAAATATATATTATAATAATGGCTATATATCCGTCAAAAATGGATCCACTCCAAAGATGGAGTTATTTTAAGACATTGCTCGATTTTTTAAACAAAACTGCATTAAAAGAAAATAACTTCAGACTCATCTAAAATTATATATTGTATTAATGGCCATATCTGTTTCAAAGTTATTCTTCTAAGAAAAAATGTGAAGTTATTTTTAGACTTTGCTCGATTTTTGAAACAAAACTGCATTTGTAAGAAAATGACTTTAGACTCATCTAAAAATTATATATTGTATTAATGGCCATATCTCTGTCAAAAATGTACTTCCACGCCAAAAATGAAGGTATTTTTATAATTTGCCCGATTTATAGAAACAAAACTGCATTTAAACAAAATGACTTCAGACTCATCTAAAATTATATATTATATTGATGGCCATATCTCTGTCAAAATTGGCCCCACTTCAAATATGAAGGTATTTTTAGAAATTGCTCGATTTGTGAAACAAAACTGCATTTAAAGAAATGGCTTCAGACTCATCTAAAATTATATATTATATTAATGGCCATATCTCCGTCAAAAATGGCCCCACATAAAATATGAAGTTATTTTTATACTTTGCTCGATTTTTGAATCAAAACTGCATTTAAAGAAAATTACTTTAGACTCATCTAAAATTATATATTATATTAATGGCCATATCTCTGTCAAAAATGGCCCCACTTAAAATATGGAGTTACTTTTTAGAAATTGCTCGATTTTTTGAAACAAAACTGCATTTAAAGAAAATGACTTCAGACTCATCTAAAATTATATATTATATTAATGGCCATATCTCCGTCAAAAAATGGCCCCACTTCAAATATGAAGTTACTTTTTAGAATTTGCTCGATTTTTGAAACAAAACTGCATTTAAAGAAAATGACTTCAGACTCATCTAAATTTATATATTATATTAATGGCCATATCTCCGTCAAAAATGGCCCCACTTCAAATATGAAGGTATTTTTTAGAAATTGCTCGATTTTTGAAACAAAACTGCATTTAAAAAAAATGACTTCAGACTCATCTAAAATTATATATTATATTAATGGCCATATCTCTGTCAAAAATGGCCCCACTTCAAATATGAAGTTATTTTTAGAAATTGCTCGATTTTTGAAACAAAACTGCATTTAAAGAAAATGACTTCAGACTCATCTAAAATTATATATTGTATTAATGGCCATATCTCTGTCAAAAATGGCCCCACTTAAAATATGAAGTTACTTTTAGAATTTGCTCGATTTTTGAAACAAAACTGCATTTAAAGAAAATGACTTCAGACTCATCTAAAATTATATATTATATTAATGGCCATATCTCTGTCAAAAATGGCCCCACTTCAAATATGAAGTTACTTTTTAGAAATTGCTCGATTTTTGAAACAAAACTGCATTTAAAGAAAATGACTTCAGACTCATCTAAAATTATATATTATATTAATGGCCATATCTCCGTCAAAAATGGCCCCACTTCAAATATGAAGTTACTTTTTGAAATTTGCTCGATTTTTGAAACAAAACTGCATTTAAAGAAAATGACTTCAGACTCATCTAAAATTATATATTATATTAATGGCCATATCTCCGTCAAAAATGGCCCCACTTCAAATATGAAGTTACTTTTAGAAATTGCTCGATTTTTGAAACAAAACTGCATTTAAAACAATCGCATTTAAAGAAAATGACTTCAGACTCATCTAAAATTATATATTATATTAATGGCCATATCTCCGTCAAAAATGGCCCCACTTCAAATATGAAGGTACTTTTTAGAAATTGCTCGATTTTTGAAACAAAACTGCATTTAAAGAAAATGACTTCAGACTCATCTAAAATTATATATTATATTAATGGCCATATCTCCGTCAAAAATGGCCCCACTTCAAATATGAAGTTACTTTTAGAAATTGCTCGATTTTTGAAACAAAACTGCATTTAAAGAAAATGACTTCAGACTCATCTAAAATTATATATTATATTAATGGCCATATCTCCGTCAAAAATGGCCCCACTTCAAATATGAAGTTATTTTTAGAAATTGCTCGATTTTTGAAACAAAACTGCATTTAAAGAAAATGACTTCAGACTCATCTAAAATTATATATTATATTAATGGCCATATCTCCGTCAAAAATGGCCCCACTTAAAATATGAAGTTATTTTTAGAATTTGCTCGATTTTTGAAACAAAACTGCATTTAAAGAAAATGACTTCAGACTCATCTAAAATTATATATTATATTAATGGCCATATCTCTGTCAAAAATGGCCCCACTTAAAATATGAAGTTACTTTTTAGAAATTGCTCGATTTTTGAAACAAAACTGCATTTAAAGAAAATGACTTCAGACTCATCTAAAATTATATATTGTATTAATGGCCATATCTCCGTCAAAAATGGCCCCACTTAAAATATGAAGTTATTTTTAGAAATTGCTCGATTTTTGAAACAAAACTGCATTTAAAGAAAATGACTTCAGACTCATCTAAAATTATATATTGTATTAATGGCCATATCTCCGTCAAAAATGGCCCCACTTCAAATATGAAGTTATTTTTAGAATTTGCTCGATTTTTGAAACAAAACTGCATTTAAAGAAAATGACTTCAGACTCATCTAAAATTATATATTATATTAATGGCCATATCTCTGTCAAAAATGGCCCCACTTCAAATATGAAGTTACTTTTAGAAATTGCTCGATTTTTGAAACAAAACTGCATTTAAAGAAAATGACTTCAGACTCATCTAAAATTATATATTATATTAATGGCCATATCTCCGTCAAAAATGGCCCCACTTCAAATATGAAGGTATTTTTAGAAATTGCTCGATTTTTGAAACAAAACTGCATTTAAAGAAAATGACTTCAGACTCATCTAAAATTATATATTGTATTAATGGCCATATCTCCGTCAAAAATGGCCCCACTCCAAATATGAAGTTATTTTTAGAATTTGCTCGATTTTTGAAACAAAACTGCATTTAAAGAAAATGACTTCAGACTCATCTAAAATTATATATTGTATTAATGGCCATATCTCTGTCAAAAATGGCCCCACTTCAAATATGAAGTTATTTTTAGAATTTGCTCGATTTTTGAAACAAAACTGCATTTAAAGAAAATGACTTCAGACTCATCTAAAATTATATATTTTATTAATGGCCATATCTCTGTCAAAAATGGCCCCATTTCAAATATGAAGTTACTTTTAGAAATTGCTCGATTTTTGAAACAAAACTGCATTTAAAGAAAATGACTTCAGACTCATCTAAAATTATATATTGTATTAATGGCCATATCTCCGTCAAAAATGGCCCCACTCCAAAATATGAAGTTACTTTTAGAAATTGCTCGATTTTTGAAACAAAACTGCATTTAAAGAAAATGACTTCAGACTCATCTAAAATTATATATTATATTAATGGCCATATCTCCGTCAAAAATGGCCCCACTTAAAATATGAAGGTATTTTTAGAATTTGCTCGATTTTTGAAACAAAACTGCATTTAAAGAAAATGACTTCAGACTCATCTAAAATTATATATTATATTAATGGCCATATCTCTGTCAAAAATGGCCCCACTTCAAATATGAAGGTACTTTTAGAATTTGCTCGATTTTTGAAACAAAACTGCATTTAAAGAAAATGACTTCAGACTCATCTAAAATTATATATTGTATTAATGGCCATATCTCCGTCAAAAATGGCCCCACTTAAAATATGAAGTTACTTTTAGAAATTGCTCGATTTTTGAAACAAAACTGCATTTAAAGAAAATGACTTCAGACTCATCTAAAATTATATATTATATTAATGGCCATATCTCCGTCAAAAATGGCCCCACTTCAAATATGAAGTTATTTTTAGAAATTGCTCGATTTTTGAAACAAAACTGCATTTAAAGAAAATGACTTCAGACTCATCTAAAATTATATATTATATTAATGGCCATATCTCCGTCAAAAATGGCCCCACTTAAAATATGAAGGTATTTTTAGAAATTGCTCGATTTTTGAAACAAAACTGCATTTAAAAGAAAATGACTTCAGACTCATCTAAAATTATATATTGTATTAATGGCCATATCTCCGTCAAAAATGGCCCCACTTCAAATATGAAGTTATTTTTAGAATTTGCTCGATTTTTGAAACAAAACTGCATTTAAAGAAAATGACTTCAGACTCATCTAAAATTATATATTATATTAATGGCCATATCTCCGTCAAAAATGGCCCCCCACTTCAAATATGAAGTTATTTTTAGAAATTGCTCGATTTTTGAAAAACAAAACTGCATTTAAAGAAAATGACTTCAGACTCATCTAAAATTATATATTGTATTAATGGCCATATCTCCGTCAAAAATGGCCCCACTTCAAAAATATGAAGTTATTTTTAGAAATTTGCTCGATTTTTGAAACAAAACTGCATTTAAAGAAAATGACTTCAGACTCATCTAAAATTATATATTGTATTAATGGCCATATCTCCGTCAAAAATGGCCCCACTTCAAATATGAAGGTATTTTTAGAAATTGCTCGATTTTTGAAACAAAACTGCATTTAAAGAAAATGACTTCAGACTCATCTAAAATTATATATTGTATTAATGGCCATATCTCCGTCAAAAATGGCCCCACTTCAAATATGAAGTTACTTTTAGAAATTGCTCGATTTTTGAAACAAAACTGCATTTAAAGAAAATGACTTCAGACTCATCTAAAATTATATATTGTATTAATGGCCATATCTCCGTCAAAAATGGCCCCACTTCAAATATGAAGTTATTTTTAGAAATTGCTCGATTTTTGAAACAAAACTGCATTTAAAGAAAATGACTTCAGACTCATCTAAAATTATATATTGTATTAATGGCCATATCTCTGTCAAAAATGGCCCCACTTCAAATATGAAGTTACTTTTAGAAATTGCTCGATTTTTTAAACAAAACTGCATTTAAAGAAAATGACTTCAGACTCATCTAAAATTATATATTATATTAATGGCCATATCTCCGTCAAAAATGGCCCCACTTAAAATATGAAGTTATTTTTAGAAATTGCTCGATTTTTGAAACAAAACTGCATTTAAAGAAAATGACTTCAGACTCATCTAAAATTATATATTATATTAATGGCCATATCTCTGTCAAAAATGGCCCCATTTCAAATATGAAGTTACTTTTAGAAATTGCTCGATTTTTGAAACAAAACTGCATTTAAAGAAAATGACTTCAGACTCATCTAAAATTATATATTGTATTAATGGCCATATCTCCGTCAAAAATGGCCCCACATAAAATATGAAGTTATTTTTAGACTTTTGCTCGATTTATGAAACAAAACTGCATTTAAAGAAAATGACTTCAGACTCATCTAAAATTATATATTGTATTAATGGCCATATCTCTGTCAAAAATGGCCCCACTTCAAATATGGAGTTACTTTTAGAAATTGCTCGATTTTTGAAACAAAACTGCATTTAAAGAAAATGACTTCAGACTCATCTAAAATTATATATTATATTAATGGCCATATCTCCGTCAAAAATGGCCCCACTTAAAATATGAAGTTATTTTTAGAATTTGCTCGATTTATGAAACAAAACTGCATTTAAAGAAAATGACTTCAGACTCATCTAAAATTATATATTATATTAATGGCCATATCTCTGTCAAAAATGGCCCCACTTAAAATATGAAGTTACTTTTGAAATTGCTCGATTTTTGAAACAAAACTGCATTTAAAGAAAATGACTTCAGACTCATCTAAAATTATATATTATATTAATGGCCATATCTCCGTCAAAAATGGCCCCACTTAAAATATGAAGTTATTTTTAGAAATTGCTCGATTTTTGAAACAAAACTGCATTTAAAGAAAATGACTTCAGACTCATCTAAAATTATATATTATATTAATGGCCATATCTCCGTCAAAAATGGCCCCACTTCAAATATGAAGGTATTTTTAGAATTTGCTCGATTTTTGAAACAAAACTGCATTTAAACAAAATGACTTCAGACTCATCTAAAATTATATATTGTATTAATGGCCATATCTCTGTCAAAAATGGCCCCACTTAAAATATGAAGTTATTTTTAGAAATTGCTCGATTTTTGAAACAAAACTGCATTTAAAGAAAATGACTTCAGACTCATCTAAAATTATATATTATATTAATGGCCATATCTCCGTCAAAAATGGCCCCACTTAAAATATGAAGTTATTTTTATAATTTGCTCGATTTTTGAAACAAAACTGCATTTAAAGAAAATGACTTCAGACTCATCTAAAATTATATATTATATTAATGGCCATATCTCCGTCAAAAATGGCCCCACTTAAAATATGAAGTTACTTTTGAAATTGCTCGATTTTTGAAACGAAACTGCATTTAAAGAAAATGACTTCAGACTCATCTAAAATTATATATTGTATTAATGGCCATATCTCCGTCAAAAATGGCCCCACATAAAATATGAAGTTATTTTTAGAAATTGCTCGATTTTTGAAACAAAACTGCATTTAAAGAAAATGACTTCAGACTCATCTAAAATTATATATTATATTAATGGCCATATCTCCGTCAAAAATGGCCCCACTTCAAATATGAAGGTATTTTTAGAAATTGCTCGATTTTTGAAACAAAACTGCATTTAAACAAAATGACTTCAGACTCATCTAAAATTATATATTGTATTAATGGCCATATCTCTGTCAAAAATGGCCCCACTTCAAATATGAAGTTACTTTTAGAAATTGCTCGATTTTTGAAACAAAACTGCATTTAAAGAAAATGACTTCAGACTCATCTAAAATTATATATTATATTAATGGCCATATCTCCGTCAAAAATGGCCCCACTTAAAATATGAAGTTATTTTTAGAAATTGCTCGATTTTTGAAACAAAACTGCATTTAAAGAAAATGACTTCAGACTCATCTAAAATTATATATTATATTAATGGCCATATCTCTGTCAAAAATGGCCCCACTTAAAATATGAAGTTACTTTTTGAAATTGCTCGATTTTTGAAACAAAACTGCATTTAAAGAAAATGACTTCAGACTCATCTAAAATTATATATTATATTAATGGCCATATCTCCGTCAAAAATGGCCCCACTTAAAATATGAAGTTACTTTTTAGAATTTGCTCGATTTTTGAAACAAAACTGCATTTAAAGAAAATGACTTCAGACTCATCTAAAATTATATATTGTATTAATGGCCATATCTCTGTCAAAAATGGCCCCACTTAAAATATGGAAGTTACTTTTTAGAAATTGCTCGATTTTTGAAACAAAACTGCATTTAAAGAAAATGACTTCAGACTCATCTAAAATTATATATTGTATTAATGGCCATATCTCCGTCAAAAATGGCCCCACTTAAAATATGAAGTTACTTTTGAAATTGCTCGATTTTTGAAACAAAACTGCATTTAAAGAAAATGACTTCAGACTCATCTAAAATTATATATTGTATTAATGGCCATATCTCCGTCAAAAATGGCCCCACTTAAAATATGAAGTTATTTTTAGAAATTGCTCGATTTTTGAAACAAAACTGCATTTAAAGAAAATGACTTCAGACTCATCTAAAATTATATATTATATTAATGGCCATATCTCCGTCAAAAATGGCCCCACTTCAAATATGAAGTTATTTTTAGAAATTGCTCGATTTTTGAAACAAAACTGCATTTAAAGAAAATGACTTCAGACTCATCTAAAATTATATATTATATTAATGGCCATATCTCCGTCAAAAATGGCCCCACATAAAATATGAAGTTATTTTTAAAAATTTGCTCGATTTTTGAAACAAAACTGCATTTAAAGAAAATGACTTCAGACTCATCTAAAATTATATATTGTATTAATGGCCATATCTCCGTCAAAAATGGCCCCACTTCAAATATGAAGTTACTTTTAGAAATTGCTCGATTTTTTGAAACAAAACTGCATTTAAAGAAAATGACTTCAGACTCATCTAAAATTATATATTGTATTAATGGCCATATCTCCGTCAAAAATGGCCCCACATTCAAATATGAAGTTATTTTTAGAATTTGCTCGATTTTTGAAACAAAACTGCATTTAAAGAAAATGACTTCAGACTCATCTAAAATTATATATTGTATTAATGGCCATATCTCTGTCAAAAATGGCCCCACTTAAAATATGAAGTTACTTTTTAGAAATTGCTCGATTTTTGAAACAAAACTGCATTTAAAGAAAATGACTTCAGACTCATCTAAAATTATATATTGTATTAATGGCCATATCTCCGTCAAAAATGGCCCCACTTCAAATATGAAGTTACTTTTTGAAATTGCTCGATTTTTGAAACGAAACTGCATTTAAAGAAAATGACTTCAGACTCATCTAAAATTATATATTATATTAATGGCCATAACTCTCTGTCAAAAATGGCCCCACTCCAAAATATTTTAATTTGAATTGCTCGATTTTTTGAAACAAAACTGCATTTAAAGAAAATGACTTCAGACTCATCTAAAATTATATATTGTATTAATGGCCATATCTCTGTCAAAAATGGCCCCACTTCAAATATGAAGTTATTTTTAGAAATTGCTCGATTTTTGAAACAAAACTGCATTTAAAGAAAATGACTTCAGACTCATCTAAAATTATATATTGTATTAATGGCCATATCTCCGTCAAAAATGGCCCCACTTCAAATATGAAGTTATTTTTAGAAATTGCTCGATTTTTGAAACAAAACTGCATTTAAAGAAAATGACTTCAGACTCATCTAAAATTATATATTGTATTAATGGCCATATCTCCGTCAAAAATGGCCCCACTTCAAATATGAAGTTATTTTTAGAAATTGCTCGATTTTTGAAACAAAACTGCATTTAAAGAAAATGACTTCAGACTCATCTAAAATTATATATTGTATTAATGGCCATATCTCCGTCAAAAATGGCCCCACTTCAAATATGAAGTTATTTTTAGAAATTGCTCGATTTTTGAAACAAAACTGCATTTAAAGAAAATGACTTCAGACTCATCTAAAATTATATATTATATTAATGGCCATATCTCTGTCAAAAATGGCCCCACTTCAAATATGAAGTTATTTTTAGAATTTGCTCGATTTTTGAAACAAAACTGCATTTAAAGAAAATGACTTCAGACTCATCTAAAATTATATATTATATTAATGGCCATATCTCCGTCAAAAATGGCCCCACTTCAAATATGAAGTTATTTTTAGAAATTGCTCGATTTTTGAAACAAAACTGCATTTAAAGAAAATGACTTCAGACTCATCTAAAATTATATATTGTATTAATGGCCATATCTCCGTCAAAAATGGCCCCACTTCAAATATGAAGTTATTTTTAGAAATTGCTCGATTTTTGAAACAAAACTGCATTTAAAGAAAATGACTTCAGACTCATCTAAAATTATATATTATATTAATGGCCATATCTCCGTCAAAAATGGCCCCACTTCAAATATGAAGTTATTTTTAGAAATTGCTCGATTTTTGAAACAAAACTGCATTTAAAGAAAATGACTTCAGACTCATCTAAAATTATATATTATATTAATGGCCATATCTCTGTCAAAAATGGCCCCACTTCAAATATGAAGTTATTTTTAGAAATTGCTCGATTTTTGAAACAAAACTGCATTTAAAGAAAATGACTTCAGACTCATCTAAAATTATATATTATATTAATGGCCATATCTCCGTCAAAAATGGCCCCACTTCAAATATGAAGTTATTTTTAGAAATTGCTCGATTTTTGAAACAAAACTGCATTTAAAGAAAATGACTTCAGACTCATCTAAAATTATATATTATATTAATGGCCATATCTCCGTCAAAAATGGCCCCACTTCAAATATGAAGTTATTTTTAGAAATTGCTCGATTTTTGAAACAAAACTGCATTTAAAGAAAATGACTTCAGACTCATCTAAAATTATATATTGTATTAATGGCCATATCTCCGTCAAAAATGGCCCCACTTCAAATATGAAGTTATTTTTAGAAATTGCTCGATTTTTGAAACAAAACTGCATTTAAAGAAAATGACTTCAGACTCATCTAAAATTATATATTATATTAATGGCCATATCTCCGTCAAAAATGGCCCCACTTCAAATATGAAGTTATTTTTAGAAATTGCTCGATTTTTGAAACAAAACTGCATTTAAAGAAAATGACTTCAGACTCATCTAAAATTATATATTATATTAATGGCCATATCTCCGTCAAAAATGGCCCCACTTCAAATATGAAGTTATTTTTAGAAATTGCTCGATTTTTGAAACAAAACTGCATTTAAAGAAAATGACTTCAGACTCATCTAAAATTATATATTGTATTAATGGCCATATCTCCGTCAAAAATGGCCCCACTTCAAATATGAAGGTATTTTTAGAAATTGCTCGATTTTTTAAAAAAACTGCATTTAAAGAAAATGTCCTTAGACTCATCTAAAATTATATATTGTATTAATGGCCATATCTCCGTCAAAAATGGCCCCACTTAAAATATGAAGTTATTTTTAGAAATTGCTCGATTTTTGAAACAAAACTGCATTTAAAGAAAATGACTTCAGACTCATCTAAAATTATATATTATATTAATGGCCATATCTCTGTCAAAAATGGCCCCACTTCAAAATATGAAGTTACTTTTTAGAAATTGCTCGATTTTTGAAACAAAACTGCATTTAAACAAAATGACTTCAGACTCATCTAAAATTATATATTATATTAATGGCCATATCTCCGTCAAAAATGGCCCCACTTAAAATATGAAGTTATTTTTAGAATTTGCTCGATTTTTGAAACAAAACTGCATTTAAAGAAAATGACTTCAGACTCATCTAAAATTATATATTATATTAATGGCCATATCTCTGTCAAAAATGGCCCCACTTCAAATATGAAGTTATTTTTAGAAATTGCTCGATTTTTGAAACAAAACTGCATTTAAACAAAATGACTTCAGACTCATCTAAAATTATATATTGTATTAATGGCCATATCTCCGTCAAAAATGGCCCCACTTAAAATATGAAGTTACTTTTAGAAATTGCTCGATTTTTGAAACAAAACTGCATTTAAAGAAAATGACTTCAGACTCATCTAAAATTATATATTATATTAATGGCCATATCTCCGTCAAAAATGGTCCCACTTCAAATATGAAGGTATTTTTAGAAATTGCTCGATTTTTGAAACAAAACTGCATTTAAAGAAAATGACTTCAGACTCATCTAAAATTATATATTGTATTAATGGCCATATCTCCGTCAAAAATGGCCCCACTTAAAATATGAAGTTACTTTTTTGAAATTGCTCGATTTTTGAAACAAAACTGCATTTAAAGAAAATGACTTCAGACTCATCTAAAATTATATATTGTATTAATGGCCATATCTCTGTCAAAAATGGCCCCACTTAAAATATGAAGGTACTTTTAGAATTTGCTCGATTTTTGAAACAAAACTGCATTTAAAAGAAAATGACTTTAGACTCATCTAAAATTATATATTATATTAATGGCCATATCTCTGTCAAAAATGGCCCCACTTCAAATATGAAGTTACTTTTTTAGAAATTGCTCGATTTTTGAAACAAAACTGCATTTAAAGAAAATGACTTCAGACTCATCTAAAATTATATATTATATTAATGGCCATATCTCCGTCAAAAATGGCCCCACTTCAAATATGAAGTTATTTTTAGAATTTGCTCGATTTTTGAAACAAAACTGCATTTAAAGAAAATGACTTCAGACTCATCTAAAATTATATATTGTATTAATGGCCATATCTCTGTCAAAAATGGCCCCACTTCAAATATGAAGTTACTTTTAGAAATTGCTCGATTTTTGAAACAAAACTGCATTTAAAGAAAATGACTTCAGACTCATCTAAAATTATATATTATATTAATGGCCATATCTCTCGTCAAAAATGGCCCCACATAAAATATGAAGGTATTTTTAGAATTTGCTCGATTTATGAAACAAAACTGCATTTAAAGAAAATGACTTCAGACTCATCTAAAATTATATATTATATTAATGGCCATATCTCCGTCAAAAATGGCCCCACTTCAAATATGAAGTTATTTTTAGAAATTGCTCGATTTTTGAAACAAAACTGCATTTAAAGAAAATGACTTCAGACTCATCTAAAATTATATATTGTATTAATGGCCATATCTCCGTCAAAAATGGCCCCACTTCAAATATGAAGGTACTTTTAGAAATTGCTCGATTTTTGAACAAAACTGCATTTAAAGAAAATGACTTCAGACTCATCTAAAATTATATATTATATTAATGGCCATATCTCTGTCAAAAAATGGCCCCACTTCAAATATGAAGTTACTTTTAGAAATTGCTCGATTTTTTTAAACAAAACTGCATTTAAAAAAAATGACTTCAGACTCATCTAAAATTATATATTGTAT